>KL266062.1:0-13895 GCA_000699545.1 Podiceps cristatus | reverse complement strand
GGAAAGACCAAAGGATGGATAATTCTCAATAAATTACTTTAAATTTACTAAATTTCTTATTTAGTCTTTGCTTCCAGCAGCTTAGTAGCTGTTCCCCATTAGCAGCACACTTTGAACAGCATTTGTTGGTGAGTAAGAGCATTTCATGCCAGGGAGAACAGCATTTGTTTCAGAGGCAGGAGTACTCCCTTTTAGCTTTTTTTTTTTTTAAAAAAAAAAAAAAGGTACTTTTTTTAAAAAAAAAGGTACTTTGATGTTTTTTTTTTACTCAACATCTCTGTTGCTAAATGACTCTGAGTTTAGAATTTTTGTTTCCTGTTTAATCTTGGGTGGTGTAATTTACACCATTTGATCTGCTTTTTATGCAACTCTAGCATAGCATTAATACTGACATTTTTTAATGAAAGTTCTCCAATCTGCAGTATGAAATGAGTTAGTTTAAAAAATAGGAATGAAACAAGCTCTTTCCAAAGTCCCGTAAGAAACAGGTTAGTATGCAATCAAAAGTTACTTCCTTTTTGATTCATTCTTTCCATTCACCAATTCTAGGCTTCTCTGAGGAGTTTGTAATTTGTACTTTGGCTTATTCTGTCCAACAGTTACCATGATCTCGCTGTCTGGTTTGCAAAAGGTGTACCAAGCTACAGCCCAGCTTCCCTTGGTGCCTCTGATCCAGAGGAAGGGCTAAGCTTTCCCAAACCTGAAGGTATTTTTTCATGTGTGGATAGATTTACTTCCCTTGTCTTGTTTGTCATCGGTTTTTGTTATAAACACATGTATTCTTGAAATACAAAACGTTCGGTGTTGTATTTCCCATTGTCACTAGTTAGACCGCTCTGCATAGGCTAAATTGCCCCAGGTTTTGCTCACAAGGATCTGCCACCTCTACTAGAGTGCCTGTCAGCTGGAGGAGGACGGCAGAAGAGTACGTGTCAGAGGTGACTGAGGGAAGAGAGATTGATTCTGTGGCAGAATCAAGTTCCTGTATCACATTTAGCAGTAAAAGACAGCTTTTATATTGGGTTTATGCCTGTACAGCCTAGTGGTAAGTTCTTCCCAAGTAACCAAAAAAGAGACTTGTGTCAGCCTGAAATTCTGCAGTAGTTACTGTTGGTCATCCCAGGGCTACAACATGATCTCTCACCAGGTGTTACCAGTTACAGCATTGCACAGAGGGCTGTTCTTTTGTTAAAAGTCCTCTAAAAATTGCTGATTAATATCTTCATCCCTACTGATGCTCCTCGCCATTACTGATGGTGGAGCTGTAAAAACTGTAGCCAGAATTGCTTCTTGTAGTGGTGGATGGCTTGTATCTCCTTCCCAAGCCCGTGTCTTGAGGCCGTTGTGGTTGGAATACTGTTTCAAGCACAGTGACCTGCTAGGAGTGAGCAACAGCGACCAATGAAAAGATGACAAGAGAAGAATCATGGACTATTGAGTTTGGTCCCTGAACGAGAAATTAATTCAAGTTAGGTCCAGCTTGATGCCCCATTGTGTATGCCAAATCAGCCCCCTCATCCGTACAGCCAACCATCAGCACGGCAAGGGATACCTGCCCAGAATGCCAGGAAAACACAAATCCTTCATCTGTTGAGTAGTAATTTGCTGAGGTGAACGGTGATTTTGCATACAGCTAGTGCGTGCTGGTTAGAGCAGAGCAGGTGCGGGCTGTGTTTTTCACTAGGAGCTGTAATCAGCAGGCGATGAGCAACAGCCTTGAGTGAGGCAGGTTATCCCTCAGAGCGGGAGAGCATATAGGGTTGGGTTTTGCGTATAATGTGGAAAATACTATATATAGTCCAGTAACATGTTAACTGTGAAATTTAATTGTATTTATTAATGCTGAAAGCTATCTGTGGGGTAGCCTATTGCTGGAATGCTGGACTGTTAATTGATACTTTTAGCTATGGATATTATTTTTCCAAAAATACATTTAAATATCCCTTTAGTGGCTAAACAGCTTTTTCTTTGAAAGTCGTGGTGTTTGACAAAGATTCCTGGTGTTTAAAACGCCATCTGGATTCAATGATACGTCTCAATTGAGAAGAAACTCTTGTATTGCAACAAACTTACACGCTCAGGAGCCACAGGAAGTCGCATCCCTGCAGGATCTATAACACAGTCAACATCTTTCCTGCCCTGAAAAATGTGTGGCAGTGCTGCTCCTTTGTAATGCGAGAGGCCACTGCTGAGCAACACAAGGCACCTGCTCCTTCCTGGGGGGGAGTGGGCTTTATTTCAAAGTATTGCTGCCAGTTAAAGTAAAGCGAAAGAGCACTCAGAAGCAAACAGCATTTTGAAAAATCCTTTTACTTCTGCAGCAACTCTTTTTTAATATACATTTTAACGATTATCTTAAATAATGTAAATACTTATCCAAAAGAAAATGAATTGCAGATACGTATGTGGTGTAGTCATCTCTCTGAATCAAAATATGACTACTGCAGTAAGCTGATACGTGCTACAAAATTTGTGCCCTGCCTGGCACAGTCTAGCGTGTGACTGGAAAAGACAAAAAGGTTTAAACTTTGCTGCTGACTCAGTATTTCCATTAAAGTCCAGAATAAGAAAAAGATATAAAGGGCTACAAGATAGATGGAAAGAATTTGAATTTCTGTTTTTCTTGTATTCGTAATGACTGTGGTTGCTGTCTGCTGCTCCAGCTTCCCCGGATTACTTCTGTGCCTTTCAAAGTAGGTTCATGTGAACCAAATTGTATGAAGTTCTCTAAAAGTTTTATTCTGTGTCACAGCTCTTATACTAGAAGTCAGGCAAATATCTACAAAGACAAACAAAAGCTGCCCTCAGCAAGCAGTCAGATCAGAATCCGTTTTATTCAGGATCTGGGCGTGTGGCCCAATTCAGTGTCTTCGATCAATCTATCATATAGTGAAGTCTGGATCTGCAAAGAACAGAGCGTGATTTGGTTCTGATTTCTCCCCAGGTACATACGTTCAATTGAGCGGTTTCAACTTGTTTTCCAGGGTTCAAAGCTTTTTTTTGTCTCATTTCTCTTCGATTCCCCACACCCCCTCGGCTGCTCAGGCTGGTGGGTATGACAGTCACTGAACTGTATTGCTCTTGTAACTAGAAGGCCAGAAGAAACCACCGGGATTTTGTGTCCAGCACTTTGATTAGAGAATGTCCTTTTCTTAATTATGGAAGAAACTCAAAAGGAAAAGCAAAGGGGATTTTTCTTTTTCTTTTTCTTTTTTTAAACTTGTGCTCTTATTATTTTTCTGTGTTGAAATAGAGTACCTTAAGTTGAGGTTGAGGTTCATACCCGTGCTATTCATGTGTGTGATACTGCCTACAGAAAGAAATGTATAACAATATCTTTCTCTTCTTTTTCTTCTTAACTTTGTCACGTTATCTTTCAGCTTTTTATTGATACTACACTTCAGTATTTTATTTGGCCCACCTGGTTTTATATATCAGAGATTTCTAGCTTGATAAAATCACGTGACCTTTTAAACACTGGGTTGGAGGAAAGGAAAATCTGTATTTAAACATAGAAAAAATAAAGGTTCTTATTTCAAAAAGTTGCACCATTGCAAAATGCAAATAGGTGCTGTAGAGGGCTGTGTCCTTCATACGCCGTGATGTGTCATTGAACACTACCTGCCATAAGATTGTCCTTCTGACACTGTATGTCTGGCATGAAGATTTTCTGATCTTTAGCTGGGAAATGTTGCATCTGATTGTGAAATCTCTAGTGTTTCCTAGAGCCTGATAGATCTAGGATAAATCTAGGAGGTTTTTTTCTTGCAGTGTTTTAGCGGTATTGCTTGCAATCCCATTAGGAAGAATGTACCATGGAAATGAGTTGCAAGGAAAAAAAGTTTTGTTTTCAGATGTTGTCTTATTCTGAGGTTGCTTTTATTAAAGTCTGTTATTATGGGGCCTGATTCACCTTTCCCAAGTAGACGCCAGGATATGTATTTGTATGGCAACGAAAGAACGAACAATAATTCTAGTAAACTGAAAAAACACTCTTCTGAAGTCACCGATCCCTTTCAGTAAACTCTTTTGGTTACGTGGCACTTCAGGCTTCGTGAACTGTTCAGCAGCTGGGTTTCTCTCTTTTGGGATTAACCTGCACCAAGCTTTATATTCCTGTCAGAATGAGATGATGTTTATTTTTCCACCTCTGTCCTTCTGGTCAGCTGTGCTTCATTTTTAAATAGCACTGCTTGCTTTTTTAATAGCTTTATCTTGTCTACAGATATGTTTATTAGATGACCCGTTAGATAACTTCATGGAGACATACAGAAATAATACTAATAAAATAATGTTAAACCTTATTTATTTGGCAGAAACATAAAATGTATCTTCAGGTGTACCTATGAATACTGGTTGCTTCCTTGTTTGAAATAACTGCTTCTCTTCCAGGGTGTTCCAGAAGATTTGTTGTTTTTTTACAAACATATCCAAAAGGGCGGTGAAGTCTTCCGAGTAAACCATTGCCTCCTGCTGTACCGTTACCATCCACAGGCTGCAACTCATTCCATCCTAGAGTAAGTTGCATTTTTGGTAGAACTTAAAAATTAGCTTCATCTTGGATGATTGGCAGCAAAGATGGTTAACCTCTTCAAGACATCACACAGCAAAATAAATACCTAGTTGTGTGTGTGTTTTTAAAAAAGGCTAAAAAGCAAGCATAACATAATATGTTGATGATAGTATCCTCTTTTCATGGTGGAATGTTAGTTTTCTGCTCATTCTTGCTATGATTTGCTTTTGAGTAACATACTGTAATGCTGGAATTGAAATTGTGAATTGAAATTTTTGGTTCAGTTACTGTTGCCCACACACTGTGGGTGTACCTGTGTTAATGATTTAGTGAGGCAGGGGTGGGCTGGGGGCATTTTAACATCTGACAAATATTCTAAGAAATTGTTTTGTCTTTGCAACTGTTGAAATAATTTCACAATAGGTATTGTAAGAGCAATGAAGCATTTGGGGGACTGCATTACAGCAGTACTGTTTTCTCAATTTCCAGCCACCATCCCTTCAGCCGAGACTGTAACTGATCATGTGAGATCTCGTAATCTGCCTGAATAACCTCTCCGGTTATTTAAAGCAGCTGAGTTTCTTCCCCTCAGAGCAGATTAAGAATACTTCATATGATTATGTATGTCATCTGCTGAACGTGGCAAAAGCAAGCAGTGAAGTGGTAACTTTTTCGATAGTTTGAACACGATTGGAAGAAATTGAAAATATATCCTAGTGGTGAAATTTTATTGGGGTTTTTAATTGGGATTTTTAATATGTGAGCTTTTGATTCCTTTTTTTTTTTCCATGTGAACCATAATGTAAATTTAATTTTAAAAAAGTAAACAGAAACTTAAAGAATAATAAAAACTAAACCTTTCATCTGATAATGTGCTGCACTTACATGTATTAGTTTCCTATTTTAAAAGGTCTTAACCATCTAAATCAGATAATGAGGTTTGAAAAATACCTGAGGATGTTTAGGAGTAATTATCTCAGGTGCTTCCTTGTAAGCTGTTGCCTACTGCTTTTACAGGGCTGGTCTGCCCTTAAAGAAAAAGTTAAACTGTCAATTGCCAATTCCTCTACGTGCCCATTTTACCCATCAGAGGTGTTCTTCCTGGTCGGAAGTCCCGCAAGTTGAACCAAAGTTGTTTCTTTCTCTTAATGACATTAATGAAAAATGATGCGAGTTTTACTGTCCTTTAGGAGTTCCAGACCAGAATCGCAGTGGTAATTAAATAAACTGTTTTCTTACTGATTAATGATATAAAGACACTTTTCAGTCAGTCCTATCTGTATGGCTTTGTTGAACTGACCTGTAAAACTAAACATATTCATGTGCATTTTAGTTGTATATCACTATTATTGTATTACTGTAAATACTGTAGGATGCTGGCATAAATATCATGCTCATGGTTAATGTCACTATAGATCTCTATAAATACATATATGTATGTATGCATATGTATATAGAATCATTTAACTCTGAAACAGTCATTCCAAGCAAAAAGAAGATATTCTTTTGATTTTGCAAACAAACATGAGGTAAGTTATTCTCCTTTCTGTTGGTGTTTAAATGTAAGTTGTTTTTTTCTCTTTTAGCGTCTGATCATTTTGGCAGTTAGTTACAAACTTTTCAGCCATGCGTCATGGGATGCTATAACTCTTGGAAGCCCAGTCCTTGTATCTGTGGGAAAACATCTTATTCTTGGAAATGAGTTTGTTTTGAATTTACTGCAAGCTGTTGCTTATTCAGATCTACAAGGTTGTGTGGCACAAGTACCCTGAATTACAACACACTGTGAGAATGTGGAAATACTGTAAGCTGTTTCAGATGTGCAGTTTGCACGTCCAAATTGGCGCCTTTCTTGTCTCATTCTAAGAAGTCAGGCTAGCCGTTCTTCCTGTTGGCTTTTGCTGGTACTACTGTTAATAATATTTTGAGCAAACTTTCAAATATAAGGTTGTGTAATACCTCTTCTTATTGGCTTGTTCCGCCGGTTGTTGCCTAAGTTGTGAAGGCTTGGCCAGCATTTGTTTCTAAAGGCTGAGCAGAAAGAAGTTAATGAACTCATCACAAAGCTTTAAGTTTATAATTTAAATTTGGTCTTTCCTAATTTACCTTTAGGTCACTCTACCTTATTTAATGTGTGTCCTATCTTTTCCAGAAGTTTCTCTCTCTCTCATTTTTTTTTTCTTTTAATTCCATGTTTTGTTTGAGCAATTTTCTGTGGCATTTTGCCTTTTGCCATTGGCCTATATTGACTTTGAATTTTCAGAGTTAGCCTAGACCTGGATGTGGAAGTAGTAACTCACCAACCAGATTAATATCTTGTCTGAGATCAAAATGATCGTTGTAGGAAAGTTGTTTTTGTGTTGGGGGGTGGTGGTGGTGATGGAGTGTGTTTGTTTTTTAAAAAATCCCACAGTTTGTGCCTAGTTTTAGTCTTAAAAAGTAGAGCTGGTTAATAGGACTTGTTTGTACAAAGGTGTGTAATTCCATGTTTTTAGCAAAGACAACAGTCACTCGTAGCCTATTATTGGCCGATTTCAGTTTATAAGAGTGTCTTTCATTACTGTTCAGGGGAAAAAATGCCAGATTTTGCATTTTCAGACTTCCTAAAATATACATGAAACTATTTGGCAAGTGACATTTAATTCTTTTTATTTAGTATGTATAATTGCAAACACTAATGATTTTTAGGTCATTTCCTACAATTAGTATCCTTCTGGAACAAATATCTAGAGCTGAAAGTATCTGTGAAACAGGAAACAAAATCTTATTTGCATTCTCCCTTGCCCTGGAGGCATCAGACTGCATTATTAAATGTTTTGGGTGTATGACAGAATCTGAATGAAGTACAGTCTATATTTAGATTTCATTAGGTGCGTAGAGAAATATAAACATTCCCATTGTAATTTCACCTCAAGTCTATCATGGATACCTGCTAAACGTGAATGAGCAACACAAGTTTTGAGAAACTTCTCTTCAGCCAGGAATTCACAACACAAAATCCCACATATTGTATCTCTTGGATCTAAATCATTTTATCTCACGTTACAGCTCGTATCCTAGGGCTTGTGTACTTCGTGCTGCATAGCTACGTTACACTGATGTGGTACAATATCAGAGCTGGCTTTATAGTGAGAAGTGCCGTAGTAGGAAAGTTTGGTGTATAATAAAAACATTGTAAAATTCATAGATTTTTATCTTGCCAAAGGGGAGAAAAAAGAACTGTGTATAAAACAATGTACCTCATTGCGAGATAAAAGTCAGCTTGGAACAAGATGAGCAATAAAACATTGTACTTGTCTTTAGGTAGTGTTGCTCATGAAGATAGGCAGTTGGGGCAGGTAGCTAATCTCTGTAGCAATTTACAAACTTTTGGTCAAAGGAAATTTAATATACGCAGAAAATAAGGTTTGTACCTTCCATCCGAGATTCAGGCGATTCCCTTTTATGCAGAAAATGTGAAGCATACTTACAAGGTTTACAGTAATTTCATATGCCATGTATTCAGAATAATATTGTAAGAGCTTGTTCTGCAGAAATAACCAAAATTACGTAATCTATTGAAACCATCTGGCTTCAGGCACAAGAAGCTTCCAGTGTCATCTAAGCAAAAGAGAACAGGCATTTAGTCTGAAACACACATTTTGTTGTTTTAGAGGTACTCTGAGGCATGGGTCTTAGGAATGCCTGCTTCATTTCCTGCAAAAACATGCGCGTCCAAAAATAGGCAGGAGAGAGGAATAGCATAACATATTCCTGTACAACTGAAATAAAGATGAGGTCAACTGCATTTTTATCTTCTATGCTTGCATTTGGCACTTCAATTAAACATGGAAACTAAATGACCTCATTAGATTCTTGAAAAGTAAATGGCATTAACATTGATAGTCTCTATCTTTCTTAATAAGCCTTTCATGAAAAATAGGCCACAATGCAAACCATGCCTCAGTTAATGACCCACGACCTGAAGATGAACTCAGACATTAATAGAACCTATTAACAGTGTAAATGTAATAACTCAGTGGGACGATATAGTCCAGCAATTAATAAGTTCACATGAAGTTCAACAGAACAACAAAGACAAAAAAAATCAGTTAATTCACCAGTATGGTCAAGGTTCAAACGGGATTCATTTCTGAATTTCCTGTGGATCGTAAGGGCCTCGAATTCTGCGTGCAAAACTAGCTGTAAAGAATCTGTTCTTTCAGCTCTCACTGTGATTAAAAAGTTCTCTGTTCTTCCATCTCTGGATTATCTATCAGGTGAGATTCACCTATAACATAAAACTCTATTATCCTGCCGTGAATTAAAAAAAAAAAAACACCACTGGAAGAGGCCATTCACTTCAATAGCTCATTCTTCCCGTCTGGTGTTACCCGAGTAGTGTACGGGACAAATGTATATGGGAAAGGTCAGATTTATAGACTTACAGTATTACTGTGGACGGTAATCAATGCCTACAGTTCCAGTACTGTTCAGGATATTGGGTTTGTATCTGCGCATTTCTCAAGTACTTGTACATCTGTCTTTTCTCTGTTGATTCACTTATGTAGCCTCACTGGGAGAAGAAGGGGAAAGGCAGTCAAACATGGCGAGGTTTAACTGAGCTCAGACATTAAATCATGTAGCTTTTATTGTCACATTAGCTTTCATTTCAAAATAGGAGTAGAGCAGATGTTTCTTGACTCCTGTGTTCAGTCAGTGGGTCACCACACATTTTAACAGAGCTCCATTGTTGTATTACTTGGGTGGATGGTATGGTAATAACTACTTGGGACTGAGGAACACACTTCGTAGTCATTCTCACCCGCTGCATGAATACCCTCATTTCACTCCTGAAGAATTTTGGCTCCTCTTCTTCCTTCCAGACTATGTAACTGATGAGTATTGGGGGGCCATGGTAAATGAGATCTTAGGAAAATTATATAAGCCTTGAGAATGATTTTTCCAAGTAGAAAAATGTGTACTACTTAAATTCCTTTTATAAGGTAAAGAAGTAACAAGAAAATGAAAGAAATGGGGATGATAAAGTACCTCAAGAATTTGGGTCAAGGAGGTATATTAGGATGTGGGAACCAGCTTCTACAATCAGAAGAATTTGTATCCCACCTTATGGCTGAGGAAAATCTTGTTAATTAAAAACAAGCAGGCTAAGAAATGGTTCTGAAGGCCACTGGGAAAATGCTTGCTGTAATCCTTTCTGAAACGGGTGGGAGAAGCAGCCGTGATTTGGGATGATGCAGAGTAATAATACCTCCTAGTTTTTGCTGGTGGCTATGAATATGTAATCATACAAAATCTGAAAATAGCTGTGAGAATCGTCTCCGAGTTTCTACAACTTCTAGATTGTTTCGGGCACTTTCTTTAATTATCCTTTGCATGTTGCTACAGTTCCCATCTGTTGCACCTGCACTGGCTCTTAAAGGGTGGGAAAATGGCGTTCCCTGATCCCTCAAGGCAGGAATCCCAGTTATCTGTTCTGGAAACATCAAAAACTGTGGCAAATTAGGTGAACCGGAAACCTGAAGGGGATAACTGAAACTCTCTCTTTGGACACTCTGTAAGCTACCTCTTGCTTCAACGTGTGAGATATGTTGTTCGTGCAGAGCACGTTTTCACAAAGATTAAGTCTGTGGTTGTCTAATGCTCAGTCACAAATTCTCCCCTCAATTCTGTATTTATCTGATGATCTCAGCTTGCATTCTTAAAATTATTTCAAGGTTAACTCAAGGCTGCAAAGTGTTCAATACAACTTAAATTTTTCATTAAAAAGATGGGGATGTGATTTTTAAATACTTTTCTGTGAGCATTTTCATAAGCATGCCTCATAGTGATGCAAGCAAAAAATCACAAGTGCTGAGCATATTGGCTTCATTTTCACAACCCAAAATAGGTATTTAAAAGCCATTTATTAGTGTTTAAATGAAGCTGGCTGACAATATTCTTGTATTTGAACAGTGATCCAATTAATCTGGAGTTTTATGAGTTTCATATCCTTCTATTTCTGAGTGCAATTCTCTTAAATAATTATTGCACTTGAGTTTCTCAATGTAACATTCATAGATAAGATTGGGTCAGTAAATCTGCTTCAGTCTGAATCCTTGTGGGTGATTACCAACGAGATCTGTTCTGCTTGAATTTTACCTCTGCAGGGACTTCTGTGGAATATAAGGCACCCATCACCTAGGCAGCAAACGCATCCTGTCTGGAAGCAACAAATACTAAATGTACCAGGACGTTTCCATGATTTGCAGAAACACTTTCTCTGTGCCTGGAAGTAGATTCCAGTGTTTGCCCTCCAACTAGAAGTTAGTTGGTAATTCTTTTTATGCCTTGTAAGGTTGCCTATTTTTTCCTTAGCTTTCTTAACTGCAAACTCAAGTGGAAAAGAAACTTGCTTTTGTCACTCAAATCAATAGAACAGACTCTGAAGTACCTCTGGAATGTAATACAGTGTTACCCTTCTGAAGTTACATTTCAAAGTAAAATCAGTTCTAAACCCTTTCCATTTGCAATAGTCTTCCTTTTTAGAAGCTAGCAGAAGCTCTAAAATTTCCAGTAAAGATCCTGGAAAAATGCTTGACCTTCATATTTCTTTCCTTTAACTTTCCTTCTGGGAATATACTCCGCTCTAATGAACATGGAAAAAAGCAAGTGTCAGAAGATGCCAGCAGCAGCTAAACCTTTGCGGCTTCTGGCTGCATTAGAAGAGATTTGCAATCAAATCCAAGATTTTATTTTCTCCATTAGTTGAAGTGCTGGTGCACGGCTGTAGTCTTCAACAGTGCAGAGACTTTATATGGCGTAACTCTTCTTCTTGGGTATGTTTACTTGTGCGTGAAGTTCTTTCCAAGTTATCACACTACAATCAATGATGAAGTGCTAAGCAGGATTTGGCTGTGCTCAAAAATCACGCGTTGCAGTGAAGTGAGCTCTCTGGAGCTAACTAGTAACCCCAGCAAGAACCCCTGTGTCTTACTGCTATGAGGGTTTCATGTTTTTCAAACCATAACTCAGGGATGTGAAGGAACAACACAAATGAAAACACAGAATTCCTATCATTAAGATATTAAAGTGTGCTAACAAACTTTTAGGAACAAATTAGATTACCTATTAACCTCAGTAACCTCAAATGTTGTATTTGTACCTCAGGAGGTATATATACTTCAGAAGAATAATTTGGAACAAGAAATTTGGCTTTGTGACATTTGACAGTTGTTACAAAAAGGAGAAATTTGAAAATGTTTCATAGAATTCAGGTGTTACTGTAATTCCTGATCATCAGACATCTCTAGTGATCATACTCATGTAGTTAGTTTTGTAGTAGAACCAAAATTGGTGTAATGCGTCCAGGATTATGGATATTCAGAAGTGCAGCTAGGAGGTGGAGCAGCCCGATTCATTGAGAATGACTGACTGCCAACAGCAGAGCTGTAGCAGCTCCTGTTCCTGACTGTCTGCCCACCTGGACACTTTAGATCCCAAACATCAAGGAACCTTGAATGGATTTGGATTTTTCTATTAAATGACAAGCTGCACTTGCAGACCAGAAGTAGCTTGCTGTAGCTGCCCGATGATAACCTCTGCCAACTCATGAATCTGAAGGCTTCTTTGAAGCAAAAGAAATAACATATTCTTTGAGTATTTTGATGTTTAAATTCCATACCACCTTGATATCACCAGAAGGCTGTGGGGCTCAAAGTTGAAGTGTTGAAGAAGGTATATTGGTAGGAAAAAGTATGTGCTTCCCAAGACAGAAAACCATAGGCGGCTTTAAGATCTCACAGGAAAATAACTAGTTTTTTTCTGTTAAAGCTTTAACTAATTTCAGCATCTAATTTCTTGGATCACAAGATGTATTACAATTTGTAGGACAAGTTGTAACAATTGTTATAAAGTGTATTGTGTTCTGTCATGATAAAACAAATGGGAAAACCTATTTGAAGAAATGCTTTCAGAAAGGAGAGACAATTAGGCGTTTATCGGAATTTCCTACAAAATAAACTTTCAACTCAAGGTACCTTTTTCAAGAGATTTAGATTAGGGAGATTCATCTGTCAAGCCATAAATTGGGGAAATCTATTGTATCTAGAAAACTGTTTATTAAGTATAGGATAGATTCCTAGTTAATGAATATTAAATGAACCCTGGACATAAAACAGATGTTCTTAACAGTAGGCAGTTTTGTTTAAACCATTGTAAATGATGTAGTCTTAAATATTACATTATGTGGTGGGAACTGCTGTTTTGAAAGCAATTGAAAGTGATAAGAAATGTGCATGTACGCGCGCGCACACACACAAAGCTGTAGTTGTCAGAGTTAATTCATGCAGTTGGGATGAATGGCCCAGGAATTAAATACTTTCCTTGAAGCTGTCCCTTCTTTCCAAGAATGTACTTTGAACTTGTTGAAGATCTTATCCAGTCTTCAGATTTTAAAGGCATTAGGTGTTCCTTTGTCACTGTTTCCAAAGCCAAGTGGTTTATGATTTGGTATTAGTCTTGCAGTTTTTTACCTCAACAGCTTGGCTGAAATGGTATCGTGGAACCTATTACAAGTATAAAGACATAAAGGTATAATTTGACACAGATACCTGCCAACTTTCTTTCTAAAGCAAATTTTAAGAAGTTTTATGAAGCATAACACTTAAAAGAAAAATCCACTGTTCTTTCTTTCTAGAAATGCTATTTCTTATAAAACTAATCTTCAAGTAAAGGCTGAGTCACATTTGTATCACTGCTGAATAATACTTTGAACCTTTAAAATGAAATAACTTTTATTAATACCTGAGGAACCTGAATATACAGAAGTCCATGGGACCTGATGAGATGCATCCCAGAGTCGTGAAGGAATTGGCTGATGTAGTTGCCAAGCCACTCTTCATGATATTTGAAAAGTCGTGGCGGTCAGGTGAAGTCCCTGGGGACTGGAAAAAGGGAAATGTTGCCCCCATTTTTAAAAAGGGGAGGCCTGGGACCCTGGGAACTATCGACCTGTCAGCCTCACCTCTGTGCCTGGGAAGGTCATGGACCATGCACATTGAGGCCGGGGAGGTGACTGGACCCAGCCGGCACGGCTTCACCAAGGGCAAGACCTGCCTGACCAACCTGGTGGCTTTCTACGATGGAGTGACTGCATCAGTGGACAAGGGAAGAGCTACTGATATCATCTATCTGGACTTCTGTAAGGCCTTTGACACAGTCCCCCATGACATCCTTCTCTCTAAATTAGAGAGAGATGGATTTGATGGGTGGGCTGTTCGGTGGGTGAGGAATTGGCTGGATGGTTGCATCCAGAGGGTGGTGGTCAACAGCTTGATGTCCAGATGCAGATCAGTGAGGAGTGGTGTCTCCCAGGGGTCTGTATTGGAGCCAGCACTCTTTA
>JMFS01045480.1:0-12206 GCA_000699545.1 Podiceps cristatus | reverse complement strand
TCTTGGAGACTTTTTTTTTTTTTAAATTCATAATAGAATTGCAAAATCATGTTTTGTTGGCTGAACAGAAATTTAAATTTAGGATCTTTTAGGAATATGTTAGTTATCCTGGTTCATATTTACCTCTGATCATTCTTACTTAGCTTGAAGATTCAAGTATTCTCTCCAGCATTTCATGTATTGTTCCTGATTAAGCTCTAAAAACAGCAGGTGCAACTTTTGTTCCATAATTTTCACCTTGACCTCACAATTTGTGTGCTGCTATGTTCCATTCTTTATGATATATACAAACTTTAAAAAATCACGATGTAATAAGAGGATCTATATCTTTCTTTTAGATTACCATATTGTTACGGTTGTCATATTCTCTTTGCTGTTATAAGACATCGATAACATTCATGTTACCATCCAGTGATAATGTTGCTTAAGAGGTCAAGAGTTAGTGGAACAATGAAGTGTATTATGGTTTCTGAGTAATTTTTGGCCTCTTCCTGTTAATGTTGATAGCATTCACAGATCATGTACTTGTGATTTTTTTGTATCTCCAGGCAGATTAGTATTATTTAGTATCTTCCTAGTTGTGCAAAATTTTGTTGTGTAGGTCTTACTCCTGGCTTTGTAACATCAAATGCTTTTGTTTTTATTTTGTTTATTTAAAAAAACCCCAAATCACAGTAATTGTAAATATGCAAACAGTACAAAGAAATTTTAAATATTGCATACTTATTTACTGCATTGAAATTCTTAAAAATCAGTTCCCTTTAATTTGCCAAGAGCAGAACAGATGGTTTTGCGGTTCTTTTGCAGTAGGTAGTGATATCATGAAAAAAAGAAAAAGAAATGAAAGAAAAGAAAATAACCTCCCTAGAAGTCTAGGTGTGAAAGGATTTCTACTGGCATCTCATATTACAGAAGAAGAAGGTAAGCCTTGAATTCAGGGATTAACAGGTAATTTATTAAATATGTAAATGATCTATTAATATATCAACATTGCACATACAGAAGAACAGATTCTGAAGAGATACTACAATATGGCTGGGACAGATGTAATCCATTCACAGATCTGCTTCACTGCTCAGCCACTGGAACTGCTCTGGTTTATATAGCCAAAAGTCTAATTTACAGCATGGGTTCATGTACTGTGTATGTGTATATCTATGTGGAGTTTATATATACTGTATCCATGCATTTGTATTGTATAGGTTATTGTGCATTTCCTCCTTAATTTACTCCTTGATTCCTATGGAGCAGGATTTTCTACAGATTTCATTATATCATGCAACACCAGGCCTTATGTACCTAAGTGGAGTATATAGTACAACACGCATTCAAGCTGGACAGCCTTTGGTTTACCAGTCAAACAATGAAATAATGGATGCCAGCCCAGTCTACAAGTTATGAGACAGGATAAAAGGAGTACTTGCAGTCAGATCACAAGACAACCTATAAATATATTTAGAAGAACAGTGACACCAGAAAACTGCCATCCCTGGGAAATCCCTAGTTGAATCAGAGTCTAAAACAGTTGTCCAAGAGTAAAAGAAAAGGATACAGATAAGGAAGTTAGGCAGAGATCCATGATTCCTGCAGGCTCCATGATCAGTTTTATGAAAGCTTCAGCTTGAGTATGACCCTTCTTATATCTGAAGATCTTAAATGTTAAAGGAAAAAGGTGTAAAGGCTAGGGGAGAATGGTATCATTAAAAATGATCTAAATGAAGCTCTGAGTATCCTCAGCTCCTGGAAATGAGTCTAATAAAACACACCTTCAAGGCATTATGAGAGTATAGTAGCTCTGATGGTCCAAGACCCTGACAAAGATATGATTTGCATACAGAGGCAGCTTTTTTGCAGGAGTTTTGTGCCTGACAGTTTACATTGTGATATCCATGCACATACATGCACTAGGAATATGCACATCTGCACCCTAAAACATGTGTGTTAGGTAAATAAGCCTTCTTTGTATTGAGGACCTTTTTCAGCCTTTCACTTCTGACATGTATAAGAGCATTTGTAACCCACTTAAATGTTCTAATTAAGTCGTCAGAAAAGCACAGAAGTTTCATCATGACCACAGGACACACCATGTGCATGTGTAAATTTTGAGTATTACTGCCTGGAATAAATGAAAGGTACTCACATAGCATTAGTGTTCTGGTGACCAGGATCAGATTCACAGAATACATGTGCTACATATGCAACGACCATCGAAATAGAAAAGAGGGTAATTTTTTTTTAGTTCCATTAATCAACAGATTGTAGCTGTCAGTCTTGGCTCTTTGGTATTGTCTAAATCTAGTTGCAATTAGGCAAGAATGTGATTTCTGATACACTTAATAGCAGAATCATATGTCCTTTTGCTCAGCCAAGTATGTACTTAAGCCGAAGAAGGCAGAGAAGTGCCTTCAACCCAAGGACGTGGAACGTGTAACCCTAGCGAATTGACTATCAATAATTAAGGTCTTTGATGCTTTGAATCATTTAGATAATAAGATTGCTTTGAAGTAAATAAATAACAAATTAGAATTTGTGGCAGTCACAGGTGTTTGGCAAGACCAGCTTGTAATCAAAAGCAAAATGAATGCATTTTACTCTGTGTAATTAGAAAAAGAAATGAAGTTTATATGCAAATTGTAAAGCACTTTACTAAGAGATAACCGGTCAGACGTTTTTTTTGTAATTTAAACTTTCATTTATGGGGAGAATTTGCAAAGTATCCATTTTCAATGCAATTTCAGTGCAGCTGGTTGAACTATCTTAGTCTTCCTAAGAGAGAAATTCAAACTTCACTGGTACCATGCCAATCTTGTTACGGCACAGTAAGGACAACATATGCATTTTTAAAATTGTCTCTCTTTCCCCCTCTCTGAAATGATAGCAAGCAAAAATCCCTGAAGGTTAGGTGGAATTACTTGGTGCCAGTAAATAAGTAAATAAATAGAGAAACACTGGGAGATAAATAAGAAGGAAAAAACTAATAATTAGTTTCAAACATTTTGAGGGACTGAAAGTTAATATAGAACAATGAGGGCTTTTCACCAATCTTCCATAGTCAAGGGGAGATTTCCTCACTGTCTGGTATTGCTGAAGCACCTCATACATTTCCATTTGGAGTATCACTGTCACCTTCAAAAGTCATGACTGACACAAAATGCATGAGGCAGAAACTGCTTGGAGTAGGTATGCCAAGAATGATGGAGGCAAATGTCTTAGCAGTGAAATTGGGTTTGTTGTGAAGGGACATGAGGTAGCAGGTAGAAAATTAGTCCAAGAAAATATGAAACAGTGGGATGAACAGAAAAGTATGGAAGCACCAAGCTAAATACAGATTCAGAGATAGAAACTGAGAGGAGGAGTCAGAATAGGCATATGGAGAATGGAAAGTCTGAGGTAGAAGAGAACAGGAGAGACAATGCATGAAGGCATGATGAAACTGTTTTTTGCAGGGTTTACTCTTCAAAATGAGGTCTGTAAGTTTTAAAATATAGTGACCGAGAAGCATAGAATCAACTGACATAACCAGGATTTCATTTTTTTTAATGTTGAACCATTGCCTATAATCACTGGTGTTGGAGATACCGCTTCTTCCCAGTATTGTGTTCAAATATAGTAAGATATCTTTGTAAGCCATCTGAAAGAGAAAGACAGAAGGAATGGGCTATTTCCTCCTATCCCAGAAACCGCTAGCCAGCAGTGGCTGCGAGCCAGTGATTGTGAGTAAATGATCACACCCTCGACTTCTCTTTGATTTACGCTTCTTGTCCTATGTTGTTAATGCTACCTTTGCTATTAGCCACATTTGTCACCCTTGGAAGACAAAAGACCCAAATTCTCACAAAACGAAAGTAGTTGTGAGCAAAACTCAGTATGTAGTATTTACTTGCATATTATTTAAAATTATTTGCTTGTTAGTAATAAAGTCCTCCCTTCAAGTATAAGATTAACAAAAGGGACCCACTTTTCCTTATTGCTGGGACAGTATGTCTGTCTTGTTTCATTCTAGAACTAATTTACTGATTTGGGGGAATGACAGCAACCATGCTTTTTTGTGGAGACTTTCGGGAACCTTTTATTTGAAAGGTAGTGCACCATCGAAGTGTCTTAAATGCTGACCTCCTATATCCACTTTTTTTCCCTACTATTCACAGCAGCTGACCTTTTGGTTTTGTACAGGATCTGTTTTCTTGATTAATGTTCCAATACATCACCTTTAGGAGCAGTTATGTTCCCTTTCTCTCAACAGGTTTTTGTTGGAAGTGACTTCTACGACTATTAATTATTTCCCATGGAATTCATCCCCAGCTAGTAACCTTGCTTATTAAGAAAAAAAATTACATACATAGTGAGCTGTAAGCTTTTGCTTAATTAACATATACATATTTCATAGGGGGAACCATTACCAGATTATTTATATCATAATAGTAAAAATGATCAAGATAGGCCTAAGGATTCTTGTTACTAAACTATTTTTGAATATTAATTACAATTTTTAATCATCTTTGTTGAAGTCTAAATTTTCATGATGTACTAGCCGTGAGGCATTCTTTTTAATACTGGCCAAATTGTAGTGGAGCTAGATGCAGGTTTTCTTATTAAATTGTGTTTGCAGTGTCAGTGCCTGGCAGGATTTCTCTTCTGTTTTTCATTGCTATCATCTTGTGTTGCTGTCAAGCAGGTTCCATGTTCCAAACCAGCAGTGATTTCATTAGTGACAGGTGAAATGATCGATAAGTACCATCTTTGTCTTTCCTCTCTTCGGTAGCTATTTAGACCTTCACAACCGCCAGTGAGAAAACAGATCTTTTTATATCAGAATTGTAGATGTTTTTCTATTGGTGGTGATTTCTGGTATAGAATTGTCACTATTGTATTATTTTCTGTTCATCTGTTTCCTCCTTCACTTGTTTATTCTCCTGATTGATATACTTGGCTAAAAACCTTTTACAGGAAAGTCCATCATTGTGTTCTGTGTTTATATTTTGCTTAGCAGAAGGGGATCCTGATCATGTCTGAAGATCTCAGCCACTATCACAATAAAATAAATTAAAAAACTTCACGATAGATACTTAAGCAAGTCTCATTCCATCTAAAATAGGGGAGTGGAACACAAACCTAAGATGACTTCTTTATGATGTAGTGTCATGTAGTCTTCTAAACTCAGTACATGGAAAACCTTCACCAAAATCTCTACACACTGGGAAATGAGTTTTACAGCTATGCCTTGAAAATCAGGCATGAGACTTCTTGAAAAGGGAGAGATTTTAAACTATATATTTATTCTTGACAATAAATGTTTCCAGACACTGTTTCTTTTACATATTTTTTCACAACAGCAAAAGACAAGCATGTTATCAGAGAAAAATAATAATAGCTATGAAACACACGTAGAGATGAATACGTCAACAAATATCAGCATTCAGAAACTGCACAACATTTCATTAAAAAAAAAAAAAAACAATGAGCTAAAACTTACATACTTTACACTGTGTCAGATCCCACATCATGAGGTGATGCCATCAAATTCTCATTTATGTTATACAACTATTCAAGTTGCATGGTCAAAGGAAGTGAGGGAAAATTTTAAATAAAGAATCATTATGCATACAATGATTATCGCACAATATTAGCATGATTTGGATGCCCAGGCTGAAATGCCCAACGAGTCCATCTTCTCAGCAGAGTCCTGCTGTACACTCCTTTCTCCCTTTGTTTCCAGCTGTAGATGAGGACATTCATTATTTCCATGTGTCAAGCGCAGAAATTGATTGCAAATTAGAGGCACATGCTTTTACTAAAGACAGGAACTGAATTATGATTAGACTGTAACTAGTATATGAAAATATATAAGCTGCAGGGTAACACAGCTCCAGATGAATTTGTTCTTTTTATCTCACAAACAAAACCTGTTTTTTATTCAACACAAAATCTAGCATTCCAAAAAAATCACAAAGTTGATATAACACTTCATCTCATTATTTGTCACTAAAAAAATGATTTTTAAACATTTTCATTTTATCTCTTCTCATTCATATAGATCGGCTTATCATTTTTTTCTTATTTCTTACTAATGGGTTCTTTCTAAGTGTGGAAAAAAACTAAAAAACCCCACAAACAAAAAAGAGCAAAGGAGAGAGAGAGAAAACAAACCATCGTTGAGTTTCAATGCCCCACTCAATTCTAAAGTTCAATTCTAAAGTTAATCAATAGAAGCTGATATTTATAAACTTCTGTGTTGAAAGACGTGGAGATTTCTTTTTTTCCTTTTTATTTCACCCTATAAGTTACACATACTTTTGAAAGAGCTTCCAGGTACTCTAGTTGAAAGAGGCAATCATATGCCCAAGGAGATATACAATAGGAACTGGCAATGGAGTACTTTCACTTCTTATTTGTTGAAGAAAAAAATAGTACCTCTAACACCAACTTGGAAATAAGAAAAGACTTTCTTTAATTGGCAGAGTTCTGCATACAGCTTGCTGAAAAGAAACTACAGTCTAGCGCAATTCTGTTTCGGGAATAAAAAGCTCTTTCAGTCTACAACTAGAGCCTCGACTTCCTTCCTATTTAATACTGGGGAAAGGAATATTATTTGAGATCCCAATCCTCATTTTAAACTCTGTTCTGGATTTAGGATTGTTAGCTGAGTGTACCAGGACTGGCTCACAAGAAACACAGATTTTCTTCTCATTTTGGTCATAGACTTTTCTATGAAACCTTAGTCACTTATATTGCAAACTCCTAAAAAAATGATACCATGATACTCACCAAACTATTACATTACTTTGAGATTCTTGGAAGAAAGATCTTAATAAAAGCAGGCAAGTAAATTAGGAAAAAATTTTAAATGAAATCAGAGTTCAATACAGGAACACAGTAATTACAAAGAACCCTTTAACTTAGCTGACTGATGGGAAATGTCTTCTAAAACTGTCAAATCATTTACTGGTATTACAAATAACAATATTTAGCTTTGGTGATTCCCAGTGTGAAATATGCATCACTTTCCATTCCATCCAAATTCTCCCGATTTTGACTCTTTTGTTTGGATTGGACCAGGAAATTGTTTTGAAATCTTGATATTTTCTGCAGAAATTCTATATTTTAAATCATTATAATATTATTTCTAATTTTTACTAGGGACCATTTTTCATTGTGAAAGAGAAACCTGACAAGGCAATTAAGAATTCAGTTTCTCTCTGGGCTAAAGTGAGATCACGCTGTCAGTCCTGTGCTTTGCCTATCTGGTGTGGCTTGATAGGAATTAGTGTGTCCTTTGGTTTAGCAAGAAATTATTCTGCTGGTCTTTCTTAGCAGGTAGGGATGAAACAGAAAACCAGTAAGTGACATTAATTTAATGTAGCGTAAAGCTTATGCATAATAGTAAACACCCAGAAATATGTACCCACCTCTCTTCCCCCAAAGCATCTAACACATCTTGATTCTTTTCAGCATTTTTTTTCAGATAGAAAAAAAAATACAAGTTTTTTTTTTTTCCTTAATATTTTGTCAAGCTTCTATAGGTAAAAAAAAATGTGAGTTATACCCCTGAAGTCACATTGAATGTGTTTCTGCTCCTGCACAGGACTAACTGCAATATATCATTTTGACTTCTGTCAGCTCACCTAGGTGCTTCTAATTTGCTCTGAATGGTTGTTTCTCAACTCTGTTCCCTCAAAGGCAAGCCAGGTGGCAAGTTCCTATCCACCAGCTCTCTGGAAAGACAGTATGAGCAGATACTTCCAGCTGCAATAGTCAGAAACCTTATTTCCTTTATACCTCCAGGAATAGACTCTTCTTCTGTTTGAAGACTGTGTGTGTGTATATGCAGGAGTGGGTGAATTTTGTTTCCACCTGTGATGGAAGGTCACAGGTGGTTTTGCATGGAAACATAATTAAATTTCATTGATTGAATTAAATGGCTGACAAAGATACAGGCTACTCATCCTACCCTGAATGGGACAGATAAAATGCAGCTCCATACTCTAGCAGCAACCATTTTTTACTTTTGAAAAGGGAAATTAATCTGGAGTGAACTCACTTGATGATCCCTGACTCTGAATCCTTCACCAAAATTATTCCTCCATCAGCCTGGGATAAGAAAGCAAATCATTCACAATTAACAGTCTTGTCTTTTTTTCTTTCCTTTTTTTTTTTTTTTTTTTTTTTAATTAACATTTATGCCAGTCACAGAGTTGCTGAAGCCAGAGAGGACCCCTTTCTCGTACTAGATAGAATTGACTCATACATGCTTGAGAAGAACATACTGATCAAAAACAATTAAGGAGGAAGGAGAGTTAATAAGCTGAAGAGAGCTATCTAATTACGAATACTGAATAGCAGAAGATTTTTTATAAGGGAACACACTGTATTTGTTGCTTCATTTGTGTCCCATCTCTGACCTCAATTTACACAAAGCAAAAACCTAAGTATAGTCTAAATAATATGGGGATCAGGACTTTGGTGTTTGTTGCTGATCTTTGCAGAGAAGTCATTTTGCCATTTACATCTCAGATTATAGATCATTAAAATGGAATTAGTAATAAATACCAGTAAAGGTCTAACGCAGCAAGATTTCTGAACATCCACAACTCTACATGATTTCAAAGTATTGGCTCATTCACAGTAAATACTCAGAGCTCAGTTTAAGGAAGCATCAAACTCTTATATATAGGTTATTTTGCATCAGTTGAACCAGTAATGTAAAACCAGATCTCTGTAGGCTGGGATTTGTTTCATTAAGTGATGTCCAATGACAACCTCAAACAGAAGTCAGTATAAAAATTCTCTTAAGAGCTTTATTCCTGTAACATGGGCCAGTATAAAAGTTTTCCTCCAAAATTACAGAACTGTGCTGTAACTACTCAGGTAACTTCAGTCAGCCAACCTGGTTTGGAAAACCCATAAGAAGACACACATTACGAGATATTGGATTCTTCCACTTCCAGATGGGAAAAGGGAAAGCAGCTTTTCCTAAGAGTTTTATTACTTGTTCCTGGGTTGTGGTAAAATTCAGAAGTAAAACATCACATTTTAGTACAAAGGCTTTAGAATTATGTTTGCTTTCAATATCAGACGAAGTTTGAGGCTTTTTATGTTCTTTTTTATGTTCTCTATTTCCTTGGGAGAGGTCAGAATGAGGAAAAGAAAAAGAGGTGGATTACAAGCAAGAGATTCACAGAACTATACAGCTATTTAAAGACATAATGTGCAGGGCTATAGATTATGTGGAAGGATTATTTCAGCTATGACTCTTAATTTTACCTCAGTGAAGGAAATGTATAAATATATAGGACACCATAAAACAGATTTTGTGTTCTCTGATAGTGTGTTTGGCTTAAATGCATGGGTTAAAAGATGTGTCCTTAGTTTTTTTGAACTATTTATGTGTGTGATCAGTGTTTGTCCTGAAAAGATGAGTGGTTATTAAAACCTAGCTAGAGAGGGGTGGTTTTTTTTTTTTTTTTTTTTTTTTTTTTTAGCATTCTTCCTTCAAAAAGTAATTTTTGCACAAAGATAACATGGAATTTTAGTGTACAGTTTTTTCAATGTCAAGAAAGAACATTACAATTTCTTCTGTGAAAGATATTGTTAGGGGATGAACAGCTTTGGTTTTGCTTGTTTGTTCATTTTTAAATAATGGTAGATTTGGTTAAAAACAAAGTGTTAGTTATTGGAATTCTTTCTTGGGTACATATATGTGTAAGGGCTTGTGGGTATACCATCTTTTTCTAGGATAGTCTTAGAAATGTTTGTTATGTGACCTCATATAACATTTTACTGGTATGCTATTGCAGCCATTCAGAATCCCCTGGCAAGCACTCAAGTGCAGAAAGTTTCTGTGTTTTAGTGGAAGAGAATACGACATTTTCCCTCCCGTAGCTGGAATAATTTCTCTCCTTTTCTCAAGAGAAGAAACACACTCTTCAGAATAATCTCCCCCTTGGCATAGTCACAGACACTGAAAGCTATGACATGATATGCCGCACAGAACAAGTCAGTTTATTGAAAAGATCATGGGGTAAAAGTGACTTGCTTCAAATGTGCTCTCCAGAAATCTATCTACATAGGCAGTTTATTCTGATTCCAAGATATTGTTACAGACAAATCTTGCTTTCACATGTGTTTTCAAATCTACTTAAAATAAAACACATTTAGGCAGTATAAAAGATGGGTTGGGCAAGAGCTCACATCATGAAACTGAACTTGCTTCTTAAGACATATGTATGCAAAGGGAGAGGATCAAGGCCCCAGGCAACTTCCCCTCTCGGCTGTGTGAGCGTTCCCAGGATGGCTGAGCACAAAGCCAAAATGGCAGAGCTGGAAACAGCTTAATCTCTCCTGCTCGCTAGTGTAACAGACAGGAAGCGCTCATCAAGACATTTACAGCCTGGAGACAGAGTTCAGCAGATGCTCCAGCCACCTCTTCAGTTATTAGATGCTGACATCTAGTTGAGATCCAATAACAAGGCATTAATGCTTAGCTGCCGATGCTAGTGCTAAAGTTAATCAATGCTTTGTTATCCCTGCTGAGGTGTCTGAGGGGACATTCTTCTTTGCGAACTTATCTGCCCTGCTTCAGGGAGACCACAGATGAAGGATGATGAATGAGGAATACTTACTTACCCAGACAGATACTGATTTCACTTCTGTCATTGCTGGTACCAGCCTCAGCTGCAGGGGAGCAGACAGCAGCATCCAAAGCTCTTCAGCATAGTAACCATAGTACTTATTTAAAGTTCATATGTGGTACTAATTTCTACTGAGGTAATCGATCAGTTACTGTCTAGTAAAAGCCTGCCTGACCACCAGATTGCCTCTGTGTCGCAGGGTTTCAATACTGAATATTCAGCCACATATTTGAGTGGCTGAAGCATGCAGAGTTCTTAGAAAGACTTTATGGCAGTGACAAGTCATGTGGGAGTCTTCCAACAAAGCTGGGGCACAGGCATGGAGACGATTATTTTCTATACTGAAAAATTTCTCCAGGGAAGAAAGCTAATTTCATTTTTCAATCCCTTTCTTTTTGCAGAAAGTCCCAGATGCATGTCAAAGAGCAAAGCAACCATCCTGCACACTGCACTGCAGTCCATCAGAAGCTAAGCTGAGACCTACACCTGATCTAGGTCTGCAAGCTGGAGCTCCACAGAGGCCTTCAAATCACAAGACAGAAGCTTTACCTTTGAAGCTGTCCACCTTCCCTGCTATTGTTTGGCTCATTTTGCTTGGAATTGTCTTCAAAGTTAAAACACATAGGGGACTGTGATAGGTGATAATACAGGACAGACAGATGTTTATGTGAATGCTGCGAATGCAAAACCGACCTGAGAATTCCAGATACTGCTAATAATATGCCTTACACTTACAGGGTTTTGTCCACAGATTCCACAGCAGACCGTCTGAAACTTTGTAGGGATCATTTTTCAGGACAAGGGGGATAATACACAACACAATCCTCTCAAACCTCTTTTCCGTCTAAACTACTATTCAATTCAACTATATTCACATTCGTTTTCTGATGATGATTAGAAACATTAATCAAATGGATATTTGCTCACTCTGAAGTATGGAAAGCAACATCAATTCCATATGCAACAAGAAACATGAATATTTATTATTTGCCATTTTGTTACTTTAATCATCTGATAGACAGATAGGAACAAACCCACATGACGTAGGTATACGGTTGCACACTGTGTATAACATACAGAGAATACTGAAAGGCAATTGATCATAAACATGTTCAGACCTAAACTTTATTGACAGTGAATTGTACTGTATGACATTTTATTAAATATTCACACAGATAAAATGAAAATAAGAGCTGCTGACAATATGAATCGTGTTCTATCACATCCACACTGGCACTGACCTGTAAATAAGTGAAACAATTAGTGATACTGAAATGAAGCCATTCAATGAAAATCCAGTGTGCTTCATTTTATTGGAGCTCCTTTTAGTAGCCTACATGTAGACTTCAAGGGGTATTTCAGCCATGCAAAGGACACATATAGCTTTCTAGGGGCATTAAAGCACCTGCAACATCCATATAGCCAATATAACATGGCACCTATGACAGAGCAACATGCTGTTGTGGTTTAAGCCCAGATGGTAACCAAATACCACAAAGCCATTCGCTCACTCCCCCCCTCCCAAGTGGAGTGGGGAGGAGAATCGTAGAAAGAGAGAGAACTCATGGGTTGAGATAA
>KL266060.1:51644-65361 GCA_000699545.1 Podiceps cristatus | reverse complement strand
GGAGAGGAGAACCCGCAGCATCCACAGGAAAACCCGCCCCCTACGCAACGGCCAGGACGGCAAAAGACGGGGACTTTACCACAGCCGCCTCGGCAGCTTTTAACCTTGACTTGTCCAAAACTCCCAGCTCAAAGATTCAAGACAGAAGTTACCCAACAAGGAATTCACGCTTCGCCCGGTTCAAATTCTCACGGTTTCTTATTAAGTCTGAGGCCTCAGAACAGCCAATAACCAGGGAAACAAGCCCAGCAACACCCAGCCGGACGCTGCTGGTTTTGTTGATACTTAAGAGCCACAGGCCCCAGAAACAGGCTTACCTACCAGTAGCTGGGGTGAGGAAGAAAACTCCGCTAGAAAAAGCTCCTTTCTTGATGAACATCAGCCTCTCGTGCTTCCTTTGGAGACAACTGCTGCTAAGGCCCGGAAGACACTGGACGAGACAGATCATTAGTTTCACAGCAAATCCCAGCAAACACAAGGTGACTCGAGCCGGCAGTTCGTCCGTCAGAGACCCGCACTGGCCCCTGCGCTCCCCCATACGCCGGCAGATAAACCCGCGGAGAGAAGTCAACCCTCTGAGCCCACCCGGATCTCTGGAAGGCAGCGGTTGCCCGTGCAAGGACACTTGCCCTTGGCAGAGCGGCTAGGGGGGCTCTTACCGATGTCATTCTAGCGGAGAGCCAGTCCGCCTGTTCAAACAAGGTATTCGCACCATGATCAACTCCGATTTCAAGGTAATTTATACCCTTAGTAAATAAAGAGGCTTACGGCTGTTTAAACAGTCGCCTACAATAGCCCTGGGCAAGCACCCCGAAGAACCCAGGAGTTGTCTGGGCTGCGAAGGGAGCGCTGAGGAAAGCAAGCCAAGCTCAAAACGCTTCCCATCAGAAACACAATCCTTCCCCTCTCAAACACACCACCTCACCCCACTGCCCCAAACACGGTTCCCGTTCAGCCTCGACCCACCTCTCCACCCCGAAAATCCGAGGCAACTTCCGCGCGACAGGGTAGTGCGTCACCTTTCGCACCGCTCGGTCCCACTGGCCGCACGCGCGTTCACACCGATTTCACCCCACCTGTTTGGACAGCTTAGACAGTAAAAGTTGGAGGTATAACTTGTGCTATTGTTAAGCTTTTGTACTTTTTCCTGTGGTTTTTTTTTTCCGGCAGAGGCAGGGAAGGAGGCCTTTGCTTCATTTGCGACGTATTTCTGCAGGCAAGCTGTGATAACCTGCTCTTCTAAGAGGCAGCGAAAACATTAAGGGCTGGAAACACCAACCTGGGAGCAAGCGGCTAAGAAGCGCAAGAAAGGAAACGGCCGGCCCGCAGAGAGACTGAAACACCGGTCCTCCGGACAGCGGAAATTTTCTGGACAAGGCAAGGGGCTGGATATTCCCGAGCAGTCATGGGATGTGAGGAAGAAGGAAAAATTTCAGCTGCCTCCCAAGGACGGCTCCCAGAAGGAAAGTTCAGATGAATCTCTTCTTCCAGGGAAGGGACAGAGCGTTCTCCCCGCAGCCAGCTTATCGCTCCGCCACGGCACGCGGGGGGATATAGGAACAGCCCTGCCGCGGCCAAGAGCACGGAGGAGATGAACTCATTCCCTCCCCCACACGCTTGTTCCTATAGATCAAGCCACTGGGAATATTTATCCCGTGTTTCGATCACGCCTATGGGCCTGCTGGGCTTGCCGCCCTGAAGAGATTACGGGCAAGGAAAGGTAAATCGCTAGCCAAGAGGGGCAACGTTTCTAGCCCCACGCAGCTGCTAGGACGTGCTCGGGGGGGACTCCCACCCCCGAGCTGGAAAGCTGTGTCAGCCATACCTTGCACCAGGCCGAAGGAAAGCGGGAGACAGACAACAGGAGCCAGGGACGAGGGAGAAGAGTCTTGTCCGTACAGGACCCGAAGAGCCTCCCTTGGAGAAGGGACAGCTTCGATGCCAGCCTGCCGCTGCCTCGTCAAATAGCCTCAGGCAACCCGCTCAGCCCCTCTTTCCTTCTCCAAGACAGGACGACACTGCAGAACCACGTCTGTAATGAGAAAACACACCAGACATCACCATTACAGCAGATGACCTCGTGCAGAGGGCTTCACCCCGGCCAGCGTGTTTCACGGAGGAAACGGCGCAGGGCTGGCAATAGCTCCCCGGAGCCTTAAGCCTGGGTCCCTCTCCAATTACTGCGAACATGGCGAAGGCTGCCAGGGCTGCCCACCCCTCCCTTGCCCAGCGGGAAGGGCTCAGGGATAGGGGGAAGGAAAGCTGAGCACCCGTGCCGGTCCTGGCCCAGAAGGTTGGCATCGGAGTCCATACGTTTGGATTCGGGGCAGAGTTGTCGCAAAACCCGGAGAAGCTCGAGATACAGCCCACGTCACCTCTGTACGTGTGTCGCTCAGTCTACGTCTGAGCCAACTGGAAGTCCCGCGGCTGCATTAACTCGGCGCATTTAAGGATCCCACCTCTTGAGTTCACCACCGCTCCAGGGTGCCAGTTCAGACCTGGTTCGCGTCCAGATGCCTCCGAACGCAGGCACAACGGGCGTGCGCCTACCTGCCGAACCCCGCACAGAGGCACCCAGAAAGAAACGGGCCAGGCTCAGAGCAAAGTCGGGCTCTCCCGGGGCAGCGTCGCAAGCTCCTGAAGGTTCATTCTCCAATACCCCAGAGCGCGACGAGCCACGGCGGCCGGTTACCTCGAGTCACGAGAGGTGCAAGCAAGATAAACTCGGGTTCGCTAAGGCTTCGCTCACGTCTGACCCCCAACGTCGTCAGAAGAGCCCGGGCGGGTAACGCCGGGCTGGGCGCTCGCTGGTGCCACACGCGACACCCAGGGACACCTCGCACCGATTTACTATCTCTTCCTCAGAAACCGAGAGCGGCTATTTCCCCAAACCTTCCCACCAGATCTAGTTTCTGCTGGCGGGCGTAGGTGTTCCCGAGAATCGCTGCTGCTGGGAAGAACCGTTCAGCGAACACACTTTGAACAGGAGCCATATAGGGGAGGTTTGTGTTTCCCGCATGGAAACGAAACCCCTTTATATAGGCCGGATTGGAGATTCAATGGCCAAACTGTTCCCTTCAGACCTTGTTTTCTTTGGCCCTCGAGCACACCCCACATGAGATATCTGGCACGGAGCTCGCAGGATGCAGTTTGCTTTGGCACTGGCTGGGGTTGGGAGCTCACACTGTTTAAACAGGATTTTATGAATTGAACAGGCTCGCTCTCTTCTGTAATGCTTCAAATTAAGGTTTCCACATCTGCCTTTAATAGAGATTCACTAAGACACTTATTGCATGTTAAATAAACATCACTCAGTGAAATAGAACACCCTCCTTGAGGATTAACAAACATACAATTCAGCCAGGCTGCTGCAGCTGTTAAACCTCAACTACAACTTCAGTGTCATAATCAGTCCTTTTATTGAGATAATAATTGCTCTGTTAATGCTAATTAAATGACTAATGCCTTCGCGCTCCGGCGACGCTGGTCACCGATAACCCCAAAGCAGATGCAGCGGTCAATTCCATCTCCAGAGGGCCCGGGCTAGTGAACGGGCGAGCCAGGAGTTGCTCGCCCTCTACTACACCAAATAAGCCACGCAGCCACCCAGCTCTCCGCTCAGCCCCCCCCGGTCTAGGCGCTCGGGCCGCAGTCGGGACCTGACTCCGTTGCCCGGCTGTTCAGGCCGATCTTCCATCGTGAGACGGACCAACCGTTCCGGCACGGGCTACGAAGGGGCGAGGCAGCAGCCTCGGCACCCGAGGCCAAAGCGGTGTTGTAACACTTGGCTGCCTACGCAGAGAGATTCCTCTGCCCCTCATTCCCAGGTTTTTTTGGTAGCGATTATAACTTTAAAAGTTTAAAATAAAGAAAGCAAAAGTGGATTCCTCGCATCCTCGTCATTTTAATGGGAAGAACACCTCCCATAAATGGTAAACGTAGTTGACCTCCTCTCAGAAGAGGCAGGGAGGAGCAAGTCACCCCTCGCCACGTGATAGTAACCTTCATCGTAGCTCGGGGATTCAACCTACTAGCACAGGCAGGCTCCCATTCGCACAACGATAAAGTAACACGTTGCCAAGCCCTACAATGGGCTGCAGCTTTAGGTATTGATTAATTGTGAAAGTATCTCTGAAATGTACTTTGTTAGAAGGGAAATGACTTCATGCTTCCTCTGAGACTCTTCACCTTCCTCCCGCTCCAAGAATTTCTACAGCATGGCTTGCTGCGATCCCTGCCCTCCCCTTGCTGCAGGGGACTCCGGCACGACACGCACGAGCCCTTTTTCAGAGCTCAGGTCACTCTCTCAAGAAACGCCAACCAAACTCAGCTCGAATAAAACCAACCCAAGCAGACTCCTCGTTAACCTGTTCACCTCTCACTCGAGCTTCCTCCATTGGCATTGAGGGAAAGAAAAAAAGGTGGGGGTGAGGGGAAAAAAAAGAAGAAAGGTCAGATTCAAACCAAAAGGTTTGCAAAGACTGATCTCCATGGTTCAGGCCACTTCGGAGTTAGACACGCTGTGGTTTGAACACAGAAAACAAGAACGAGAGAAAAGGTAGAGCTTTGCCAATCCCTTAAAAGTTTTTCCACAAGAGACGCTGCCTGTACTGAGCCCCCGAGCCGAGGGATACAGCAAAACCAGACCCCCCGCAGCCCCTCCAGACACCGTACACCTCTGCCCAACTCACAAACACGGGGCTGCGTCCCTAAGCACGCCCAGGGGGGATTTTGATTTCATTCGCTTCTTCCCCGTTCCCAAGGATCCGTGCAAAGACGGGAGCACCAAAGGCTCGAGATACGCAAGCACGCACAAACGTCCCGCCGGCGTGCCAAAGAGCAGGCACGTTGTTTGAAATTTGGGGTGCTCGGATCAGAGCGCGATCTCAAGAGGAGAGAAACACCGAATCCTGCTCCAAGCTCCGGGCTCTGGAGAAGACGTTTGGCAAGACCAGGAAGGGGAGGCCGGTAACCATGACAACCGCGCCTTCCTTACTAGCAGACAACAAAAATGACTCCTGAAGACACGGGCCCACGGCCACGGCCTTTGTTTCCCCTGTCCCGGGAGAGCTCCCCGCTAGTCACGCCACGCGCAGAACTACACCCAGCAACGCAACCCAGGCTCCCCCTTACCTGAGAGGCCCCCGATAGCCATACCTGCCCCTCTCGGCACATTCGGAAGCTGCCGAATCTCCTACTTCTGGGTCTGCGACCCTCCCCGCTTCCCAGCTCACGCGGACGGATGCCGGGCAGTCACCTCCGAGCTTCCCAAGTCTGACAGAAACAAATGGGAAAGTCAGGTGAAAGCTAACAACATGGGTGTTAAGAAATGGACAAAGCTTAAGGAAATCCACCATTTCGCAGGAGAAATTCATCCGTCTGGAAGAGCAGGCGCAATTCTGGGAGGTGCGACTTACTGCTCATTGTTATTCACCGTCCCCGTCAGGTAGGCAGCTTTCATCTCCACTGGGCAACCCCGTCACCGATTTTTACCATCGGTGCACAGCGCGTAAAATTAGGAGTGAAATTAAAACTATTCAGATCGCGGCACCAAGACGATCGCGGCGCGGGCAGAAGGCGCTGAACGAAGAGGCACCCTCCCCGCCCAGACGGCCACCTCCCAGCATCCTGAACAGCTCACACAAGTAAACCCTTCCCCCTACCTTTCACTGCCTTCACGGCGAGCTGCATCTTCCCGGCGCTTCGGACTCTCTTTCGAGCACGTTGTCCTCTCAGCGCGTTCATCCGGCTACAGAACAGAGAGCCGCTGCAGTAAAAGCTTCAGTTCTTCAAGACAGCCATTTGTTGTTGCCAGCAGCCCCTGTTTTGGGGAGAGAAAAGGGCTTCTAGATCCCCAGCCACCCAAGGAAGGGCTCGAGCAGTTGATCAAGCTAGAAAAGGAAACTAAGGAGTGGGGGGAAAGGCTTCGTAGGTCTTGGCATCAATTCAGGCTTTTTCCAGGTCACCTTTGCTTTCTCAAAGTAAGGTTTTGTTTGTTTCTTTGTTTGTTTTCCCCAAAAAACCAAAAACACACATGCCCTTACCTCCTGATCCGCCCCAGGATCCTGAAAGCAGCACAGCCAGGCCTCCTGGAGCTGAGGCAGAGGAGTTTCAGCCAGGGTCTCCAACATTCGCCTCCTGCAAAAGCGCATTCCCGATTAGAGCTCCTCTCCTCCGAGCCTCCCGCTCCCCAGGAAGGGCTAGAGAAGCCGACCGAGCAGAGGGCAAGGCGAGCCAGCTCTCCTCGCCCTGGGAAGCGGCATTTAAACCCTGCCAGGTGCTCCCGTTTGGCTTAACTGGCAGATTTGGGCCAAGCTACACCTGGCTCCCAATCAAGCCTGGCCCGACGTGAACCCACCTTGTCCTCATCACAGACATACACGGCCCCTATATCCACCCAACCGCCCCAGCAGCTTCCTCCGTGCCAAAGAAAACCGCCCCACCGGGTCGCTCCCAGTCAGCCAGCCGAACTGGGGCTCACGCTACCCGTGTTCAGCTCACACCGTGCAAGTCACCCCGTTTCCCCGCGCCCAAGCTCTGACGCCAGGCTGAGCTCTTGGACCTCGGGGCGGTGATGGACCGGCACACGCATCCCTCCCGTCAGCTGCCGGCACGCTCCCGCCTTCCCACCCGGCTCCGTCTCGGGGGGCTGCGGTCGCCCGTTCAGATGGGAAGCCCGGTCACCGAGAAAACAGCCCGAGAGCCTGTTATTTTCCTAGTTAAGGCTTCGTCGTCCCCGAGCACCTGCTTCTCTGGCCCGTGTCCATCGCAAGGCGCGCCGTGCGATCCGCACAGCCCCAAGAGAAACTCTGTGCCATAAAGAGAGCCAGGACTGTTTCAGATGTCAGTGCCTACAGCTGCTGTGTTGATTTTGAGGGAACAAATGTGCCTAGTGAAGCAGAGAGGTTAACATAACCCTGTCACCGCTCAGCGCTACGAAAAGCATTAAGGTTCAAGGAGCGAGTACAGAGATCCGCGGTGAGCGCGCAAAAACCTTATTTGGAAACGTACCGATCTAAACACGCAAAAGAGTAAGAATGGAAACGAAACGCACCGAATTGCAAAACTGACATCAAACCAGCTCTGCAGGACCCGCTTTTAATTGAACTACGTTAAAGGCCTCTTTTTTCAGGAAAAAAAAAATTAAAAAAAGGACAGAGTTTTTAAGCTGTCCTCTTCCTTAAAAGATTGTGTCAAGTAGTTCTTCTCGCAGGGGAGACAAAAGTTGCGGGGGGGTTGAGTTTTGAGCTGGGGAAGGCAGGTACCACCCCGCCTTTGGCAAGAGCAGCAGGAAGGAGGGGACGAGGACGCTTCTGGCCCCGGGCATCGTCTGGCCGATCCAGTTCAGCCCTTTCCTTCAGGGCTAAGTGCAGAGCGCTCCAACAACAGCCATCGGGGGAGAGCTCCGGGCAGCTTTTTGGACAACTGGTCTGTTTTAACTGGGCACTGGGGTCTTGCAGGGGCTTTCTGTCTGGAGAGCACAGTGTGTAGGCTGGGAAATGAGGAGGGAGAAGGGACGGCGGGGACGGGAAAAGGGACAGGCAATCAGGGTCTGCGACTTCGCGTTGTAATTCGAGGCCGCGGCGGCAAGTTTCTCTGAAATACTTCTTACCCGGCTTTGCCGGGTGCTTTGCAACAGGGAAGAAGGTGCTACACGAACACGGGGTCTTAATATTGCCCGGGAGCCCTTTGGTTGTTGAAGCATAAAAAAAAGGCAGAAAATCAAATTTTAAAGGATCCCTCAAACACACACACACACACAAAAAAAAGACAATCGGGAGAAAAAACTCTGCTGGACCAAATAAGGAAATGAATTCCTCTAATTACCACAAGATGCTCCCCAAGTCTGACAGTATCTCTTGGAGCAGATGTGCTCAAATAATATTTCCTCAGCCTCCAGCCTGCGTGGGCAGATCCCAGCACCAGCCACTAACGTTAAAAAGTACCTAATGAGTATCGACATCGAGAGACTGCCTTGGCTTTGGGTGTCTGCATTTTTCCCATCCTCCGGGCCAAGTTGCAAACATTTTGTTGGTATTATTCACATCAGAAAGTGCTTGGTCTTAAAAAAAACCAACCCCAAACCGCTAAAATCTGGATCCGTGAAAGCAATCGCGAGCAAGGAAGGACGGGAGTCCTTGAAGCTCTTCTTTAGACCGAGTAAGTGCAAAGGGGCAGGTCTGAGCTTTTTCTAGCGCTGACAGCAAACCCTGCCTGCCTTGCTCAGAAGCCCCCGCAGATGTTATTGAGGGATGAAGACCGATACGGACTCACGCATACGTCCCGAGCAGGTTTCTCTCACTGATTTCCCACGTGACGAGCTGTATTCCAAACGTCGCGTAGCGGCGGGGGTTCTCGGAGGGATATCTTCGCCCGTCCACAGGCAAGGCTGCAGCTGCGGAACTGCAGCAGCTAAAATTGCGCCAAGTTTTTCTCCACTGTGCTTCCCTACAAATGCTTAAGTGGAGAGCGCTGTGACAGCCGGTTAAAGAACGACTTCGCAAGAGTCTCTTTTCCGCTTCCCTCTCCCCCTTCCCTTGTTCCGAGCGAGCGCGCTCTCTTTCTCTCCTCAGTAATCCACGCTTACGCGCTTTAATTAGACGACGATTGCTCTAAGGAGAAAAAAACGTACGGGAATGAGGGGCCTCTGGGAAAATTTGCCTTCGCCCGTGGTAGCCACCTGACCTCTTACCAGGGCGACGCTGCGCATGGCCCTCGCAGGGCTCTGTGAGGACAGAGACGGGCTAGCTTCTTGGAAGAGCTGGAAATGAAGAAACGCTACTTGAAACCTTGCCAGTTAATCCCTCAAAGGGTGAGGGACGGGCCCCTGCAGCGCTACACGGACAGCAGGTACCTTCCCCGCTTGTTCCGAGCTCGGTTTCCGAATCCAAGCTCTTGTCCTGCTCAGGGCCCCCCTCTCTACCCCCATTCTCCATCCTCGTTTCTGAACGAGCTCCAAGGTTGATTTCCTGCATGTTTGAATAGGACCAGCTTGACACAGCCTGCCTTGGGATGAAATCACCAACTTGGCTTGCCTTCTGTCTGAAAAACAAATCCTTCTGCAGGGCTTTCATCTAGAAAAAGGACAAGGATTCTGAAACGCAGGCAGGCCTCTGCCAAGTTCCTGTGAACTGCTGCCCGAGTAAAGCTTATGTTTGCTGTGTATTTAGCTTAGCTTTAATAAAGGTTGCCTAGCTGAGCTTTTGCGCCAAAAATAATCAATGAACCTCCTCCCGTTTGCTCCTCCCCGATCTTCCAAGCTATTTAGGTAAACGATGGGAATGTTTTCTGGGATTCGTGGGCTTCGGCTTTCCTATTACTCTGCAGAAAATGGTGATGATGACGGGGACCTATGGGACGCTGAGAGCCCGCAAGCGGTGTCACGCAAAGGCATAGTGGTCTGACACGCTGCACGCGGTGGTTCCCGCCCTGGTTTGGGGACAGGGTTGCTTCTATGACAGTCCTCAAATTTGACAAGCAATTGATGGGCTTTTTGAGCCAACGAGAGTGGTGGTGGCATCCTAAATGAGTGAGATGCCAAAATTACAAGGGGCCTGTCGTACTCGGTTTGCCCCTAAACCTTGAAACTAGCCAAGGCCCATCTCTGCCCTTCCCCAACCCCTCCGATTTCCTTTCCCAGCACAGAAAACACAGGACCGGAGGCGGGCAGCACGTTTCCCTCTTCCCAGCAAAGTGCTGGAGCAGAGAAGTCCAACAGGAGGTGGGGCCTCAGTGACCGCCGTTTGTTCCACGCGAGTTTCTGTACTCCAGGAGTTTCTCGGCCGAGCTCGCTCGCTCAGCTCTCCTCAGCTCAGGTGAAGCTGAACCACAAAACAAGCTACTACGACCGTACGAGGTCGCGAAGGTGTTTGCTGGGCAGCCTCGGGCGAGGCGGGGTGACGTATCTGCTCCGCGGGAGCTCGCACTGATCCTCGCTAACGCTTCTCCTCGTTGGAGAGCTGGGGTCTGAAAGCCGCCATATGGTTATCATTGGTACCGGAGAAGCATGTGGCCAGGACATGTGTAACTCACATTTTCCTCTGGACCACACTCAGCCTGCACTTGTTTATTGTGGGGGAGGGATTGGAAAAACCATTGACTCACCGTCAGGAACAAAACATTTAAAATCTTGACTTGAAAAAGCTTCTTTTTTTTTTTTAACAAAGCTTCTCTGCTGGTGCAGACGAAAAGAACAAGTATTGAGTGGGAAGGTTCGGGGGCTGCGGAGTGTTTTCCCTCAGTGGATAGAAGTGGGAGGGATATACTGAAGGGTCAGCTCTTGCTGGCCCGGCTCTAGCCCATGTCAGGTTGCTGCTCTAGCCTTGCCCTAGTCCGTACCTGCTCGAACCTCTCCAGAAAAAAAAAAAAAACAAGAGCCGCACTACCTCTGTTCCCCAAGTCCCGTCTGTTCCAGGTACCGCTGCACTTGGAAATGTCTCCATCAGAAAGGAAACGGAGCTGGGAATCCCCCATCTCAAACCGCCCGCCCGTCAGCTAGGAGACAGTGACCCGGACAGACCAAAACGGCACTCTGCAACTACCCCGCCAGGGCTAAATGCAACGCGCTGGGGGAGCGGAGGGACTGAAAGGTTCGACGTGGAATCTGGGGCATTTCGGGTACAAGGCGCAGCTCCGCTGAACGTTTACGGGCAACTCGGTGCATGTCATTTCGCAGCGTATCGCCGCAAATGTATTTATATGCGTTTTGCATATTAATGGGACAAAGCTTGCGATGCCCACGTCGTTCTGACGGGGTCTTGCTTGATCTACAACAGAAGAAGAAAACAAGCCCGTAGAAGAATCAAAGACGTAAAATGGCTGCGGGCGAGAAGTCCTTGAATTTGGGCAAACGCCACCCTCTGCCCCGTTCCACAGCTGAATTCAACCGCTGCACTTGCATCTGGTTCAGGGGGGCGGGCTGAAATGCATTCATTTACTCACAAAGCTCCTGCAGATCTAAGGAGGCTCTGCTGGGTCTAAGATCTGAGCCAAGCTTAAGCCTGGATTCCGTTGCCTCCAGCTCCCTTTGCCACGATGGTTCTGCCAAGCTCGCCTGAGCACGGGAAAGGCTTCCAGTTCTAATTCTCAGCTCTGCTCTCTTGCCTCTTCCCATTCTGCTGCCGGAAAACACATGAACAATGGAGATTAGCCAGAGCGCAAAGGCCTTTCAAGTGTTTTCCAAAAAGCATGAAACCTCTGCCTGTATTCCTTGCCGGCGTCACACGACGCCAATTCTCCCCCCACCCCACACGGCCTCCCAGCCACCCGAGAACAGCGAGTGCCTCACGTTACCGAAGGGGGTTCCTGCCCTCAAATCTAACAAACAATAAGACGACCGAACATCTGGAAGGAACAGATGCTTCTCATAGCCCTGGACGGCGCGTTTCAGTGTGTACTTTATGCCACCCAGGGCTGTCTACCCACGAAGAAAGGGAATACGGGCTCCTTGGCAGAGCGGCACCCGTTGGCCGTTGAGTCAGAGAGCTTATTTTCGACGGGCTTATTTTCTTCTCGCTTCACCGACACGTAGATGCGCAGTTGGTGTCTCACCGCAAAGAACGGATAGGACCGCACTCTTCACCTGGTGATCTCCACGCACACAGCAAAGCCAGGGAGCTATTCACAGCAGAGGCGGGCAGGACAGATGCGGGTAGTACCGGGGGGAAGCTGCTGGCCGAAAATTGTGCAGACAGGCACGTGCAAAATCAGCAGGCTAGCCCGACTGCCCCACGGCCCTGTTCTTGAGAAAATATTACCTCTCAGCTCACGCGGGGTGCGGAGGAGAACCGACTTGCTGGTTCAGCCCGTGGAGTCTCCAGTCGGAAAGACTGGTAGGTAAATAGCAGGGACTAAACCCACAACCGTCAGCTGCAAGAGAACGATCGCTTTTTGCAGCCAAAACCACTACCGGGGCGGGAGCCTCTCGTCTCCCGTTGCAGACCGAGAGCAGCCAGGAACAAAATACACCTGTCCTTTAGCCGCGACATCCGAGCGGCCTGCTCCGGTGTCACGTTCGCTCTGCCCGGCACCCGAGGAAGCAGGAGACACCCGCTTCGTTTTCCGCCCAGCCCCGCCGAGGCTGCCAAGCCAAGGTTTGACGGGAGGAACACTTCAAAGACGGATCCCGCGCTCTTTCCACAGCCCGGCCCTTCGCGGTCTCACCGCGGGAGGTGGACGAGCGAGATCATACCTGCCGGGTGAGAAAGGGGAAGAGCTGCGCTGAGAAAGTCCCACCTACCGGCACCGGGAAAGGCAGACGAGGACGTTGCAAGTGCCGCAGCTCTAGTCTGTACTCGGCTAAGCCGAGCCCCAGAACTCCGAACTCGTGGAAGTTTATAGTTCAAATCCACAAGGTATTAATCTAGCACGGTCCCTTCCAACACAGTCACCGAGCTGCCAAGCAGCAGCGTTGGGAGTTACATAGAAATAATCCCAGCCTGAGCTTCTTGTGGCATCATAAATTGCCCGTGTCGTCAGTCAGCAGAAACCTGAGATGAAATTCTTTCCTTTGCAGTTAATTATTTCCAAGCCTTTGCAGCCTTAGCAGAACTGGTGAAAGGTGCTGAACTGACAGCCCTGGAGAAACCGGCTTTCCATTTGTCCGCAGAGACGGGCAGAAGCGAGCCAGCCGCGAGAACTCCGACCCGCTCTGCCAACGCGCTGCAAAGCTCGGGCTCCAGCTGGACTCCTCTTCTTTCTGCCCTAAGCAGCTCTGCTTGCATGGCCCTGGAAAACCACAGCCTCAGGCTCGTACGTAGCTTATTCGCAGGGCCAAACCCGACGTGAATTTTAGCCCGTGTATCTGGCAGCCCTCTGAGGGTGAAGCAGCCTCCTCCAGACCCGCTGCTGACGTTTGTCACGGCCAGGTGCAAATCTTCTCGCGCTGGCCTAGCGCCACGAGACCAGCATGTTTTTAAGGATTTCACCCTCCTACCAGACAGTGTTTTTCAATATTTTGCGCTAAATCTCTCCTGCTGTATTTGATTAGCCCGCAGCAGCTGTTTTCCACTCTCACAACAAATCATAAATCTATAAGCTTATGTGTGAGAGACTGTCTGTGCCTCAGCATGCGTGTGTCTGAGAAACGGCGTGGCTGCACAGCTGTGAAGGAGCCTATAGCCGAATGCAGGCCTGAGTGAGATGGAGCAAATCAATAAACCCTCCTGCATAATCCAGTTTGAACCTACGGCGGAGGCCGTATGATCCAGCCACGGGGTGGTCGGCGCTTGCTTGTATATGGCCGTGTGTAAGAATTCCCACTTGGATCTGCAGGCAAATTCGTGTCGTGCTTTAAGTGAGCGTTCCACACGGAGAACGCGAGAATCAAGGTTGATAAACGCTCGATTGCACCGGTGTGAGCTCGTGCACGTGCACGTGCTCCTACGAAGGAAGGTAAGGTTCAGCACGAGCGCGTACGACGCGCGAGCATGGGACTATCAGAGCGCAGGTAGGAAAGGGTTACGAAGCCCCGCGGCACCCATTTCCATGCCCACAAACACGAGTCCATGCGCAGTCGGGCTTGTGATTGTGTGTCCTCAGCTCAGTCAAGAACTGCTTGTTGTGAAGCCAAGACCTCCTGTCCTACGGCCAATTCAGATAAGGGAGCAAATGGCCGAAAGAGAAAGGAGGGGAAACTGCTACATACATTAAAAAAAAAAAAAAAAAAAGGCGTTATTCAAAGACTATAAAAGGCAAAAGTTTGGACGAAGGAGAAGAG
>KL266060.1:0-47470 GCA_000699545.1 Podiceps cristatus | reverse complement strand
CCCTTCGATTCCTCCTGCCGGGCTTTGCTCCTTCCCTTTTCTTGCCGAGGTTCGATTCCTCCTTCTCTGGCTTTAGGAAAGACAGGTAAGTGGCTGCCTGGTCTACTAGCAGGTACCTAGAAAATGGAACGTCTCGGGTTAATTAAGGGATTAAAATGGCCGAGGAGCTGAAGGAGAGGGAAATGTGCCCCGGTATGTCAAGCGAGTGGCATTCTGGGCCGATCCTTTCGCTCTCCCAGCGTCCAGCTCAGAGTCTCTGTGTTGGACGGCAAACAAAAGGAAGGCTTTTTCAGAACGCGGGTCCTGCAAAAACCCACTTTGAGACGGGAACTCTAGCTGCAGGCCTTCTGGCATCAGCAGCAGCAACACCAGATGAAACCAGATCGTGCCCAGTCACAGCCCTGCAGCCGATTCAGTGAATTTGCACAGATGGCGACGGATGGGCAAAAGGCACGGTTGCCACCAGAGGTCAGCTACCACTTCAGCTGCCAGGTCTCGAAAGAAAGGAATCCGGTTCCCTCCCCCAAAGCGGCACCGCTAAGACAAAGGGGGGCAAAACCAGTAGCAACCAACCCACTTAAGACATCGCAGACAGCGAGAAGGAGCATCTCCGCGGAACAGCTCTATTGTACCGAGGGCTCCGCGGCCGCTCTTTTGATGAGAGCCGTATTTTAAAGGCGGTCTGTCCTGGATTATAAACTATATCATGTCCGAGGAGCCAAGAGCTTGCCATTTCACATTAAGGGCTATTAATTGTTCTGGTTATCACGTTGTGCAGGTTGACCTAACCTACCGACTTCCCCCCGCTCCTGCTGCTGACCATCCATCACTTTAAAAAGGGTTACATAAAGCTACGGAGAAAGGTTCTGGTTTGCGTTAGCTTGATCGCTGTAGACTTTAACAAAGCACCCATCCCAGCTGCCTCGCCACGCTATAGATCAAGCTCCTATAATTCTTTTCATGTCTCCAGAGGGGAAGGCTAAGCAAAACATAAAGTTTAACCTCCCAGTGCTTTATTTCTGCCTGGGAGAGATGTCAAAGGCCACGCAAGCTTTCACTTTTCCCTCGCTCCCTCGGAATCCACAGCAACAGACGGAAGGGAGAAAGCAGGAAAGGCAAGCAAAGACGACGAGATGGCTACGAGATGGCTACACAGGCCGCGCTCTTCACGTCACCTAACAGCATGCCAAGAGGAATAAGCCACACCAAGTTACTGGCCCGGCAAAGACAAGCGTAAAGAAGTGGCCTCTGGAAACTCAACAGCGAAGGCAGGTGGCTTTGAGATCAGCTTTTTTTCCCCCAACAACCAGGCTACCGGGGGTGAAGTCGCCCGTCCGATGTCTACTTGTGGCAACCCCGGTAGGGGATGCAGCAGGAAGGCTCATCGCAGCTGAGCGGGCGCGTCCGGACAGCGAGCGTGCTACGTTCTGCAGGTTTTCGGCGGCACTCTGCTCGCCGAACCTGTCGCGGACGGGGCGGTGAACTCCCCGCGTGACTGACATTCGCACCCACGTCAGCGGGACGTGGAGCAAACCCGTCTTGCGTAGGAGCCTCCAAAATCTGCTTCCTCCTCTCCCGGCGGAAGCAACGAGCTCGAGGCTCCTCTGCCTCCTGCTACTCACGGTGGAAAAGACGAGGAGGAGTAAAGAAGCAACAGGTTTCATTCCTGTCCCCCATCTCTGCCTGGGTGCCTTAGTCCCTCTATCATCTCGGATCAGAGAAAATGAGTTGGGCACAAGACAACAGGACTCGGGCTTTGCCAGTGCGGTCAGCTAGACTAAGAATCCCCCTGTGTTTTCTTTACACGAAGAGGTAGTGCTTTTACACCAAAAAAAAAGCAAAAAAAAAAGAAAAAAAAAAGCTGTAAGCCTTAAAAGCTAAACAAAAATCTGCCACTAACACAAACGGAATTTTTAAGAGCGATTCACTTTGCTGGTTCTTCGAGGAGATTTTTCACCCTGGGCTTGCGCTCACTTTTGAAAAAGAGGCTGACCTGAGCATTTTTTTATTTATTTCAAACATAACAAATCAACCCAAAGCCCTTTCTTTTTTGTTTGGCTCTTTCTTTCTCTGTATTAATTTCAATTCAATCAAGGAGGCAGTTGCATAACTGTTGTTTATAATTGCTGTCACGTCAACCCTGAAACCGATCGCTGCAACACTCAAGTTATATAAAAGGTTTTGTTAGGATTTTTGTTATTTTTCTCGTTTAAATTGTGGGAAGATGAAGTCCTACCCTGGAGAGATGTTTTGGTTTCCTGAGCTCTGTTGCCTATTAGTCCCGTCCTTTGGTGTCTCTTCTCTCCAGTTTTGTTTTACACAGCGCAAGGGTCTGTTTACGCCCATGAACTCTGCAGAAACAGCCCTGTGCACCCCATTAATACACAGCCCATAAAATACACTGCGCTGAGTCAGAGAAGCGACTGGCAGAAGTAAAGCTCACGAAATGGGTAAGCTCTTACGATGCGGTTTAAACACGTTTCTGGCAAGGCAGACTGCTGAAATGCTTAAGTGGACTGGGATTGTAATTTACCTCGCTCTTCTCGAGCCAGCGGACTGTTATGCTTCCGTGACACCGTATCAAACCCCCAGGGAACATTTCTCCTTGTGCGTGTGCGTGTCAAAATGTCGTCTTCACTCTCAGGCACAAAAACGACCCTGGAATCGAGAGTCACCTCCTCCACCGGCCCACCAACACATTGTGGTTTCCATGCTCCTCTCCCACCGCTTCGGGTCGTTCCCCTTTGACTCAGAGGTGTACTCACCTGGGAGATTCCTCCCCTGCCCGTGAAGAATTCAGATGATCCATTTTTTACCGTTTTCCGTCTTTCTAGAGGCGCTAATGCCGGGGGCGCGCTCACAGCCATCTTGGGCCCAAGGCAGCTTGAAAGCTATACTGCACTGCAGGTGTGCTTTAAGCCAACAAATAATTACGGCCTGTACTTTCACAGAATCACAGAATCACAGAATGGTCTGGGTTGGAAGGGACCCCAAGGATCACAGAGTTCCAACCCCCCTGCCACAGGCAGGGCCACCAACCTCCAGGCCTGGACCTACACAAGGTTGCCCAGGGCCCCGTCCAACCTGGCCTTGAACACCTCCAGGCATGGGGCATCCACCCCCTCTCTGGGCAGCCTGTTCCAGCACCTCACCACCCTCTCTGTAAAAAACTTCCCCCTCATATCTAATTTAAACCTTCCCTCCTTCAGCTTTAATCCATTCCCCCTTGTCCTGTTATTGTCTACCCTTTTAAAAAGTTGGTTCCCCTCCTGTTTGTATGTTCCCTTCAGGTACTGGAAGGCTGCAATGAGGTCCCCCCGCAGCCTTCTCTTCTCTAGGCTGAACAAGCCCAGCTCCCTCAGCCTCTCTTCCTAGGGGAGGTGCTCCAGCCCTCGGATCATCTTCGTGGCCTCCTCTGAACCCTCTCCAACAGTTCTGCATCTTTCTTGTACTGCAGCCCCAGACCTGGACACAGGACTCCAGGTGGGGCCTCACGAGGGCAGAGTAGAGAGGGACGATCACCTCCCTGTCCCTGCTGGCCCCCCCTCTGCTGATGGAGCCCAGGATACTGTTGGCCTTCCGAGCTGCAAGAGCACACTGCTGGCTCATGTTTGTCTTGGCGTAAACGAATACTGCCCGTACTTACTCGAGGCTCCTTCATACGTAGCAGCAAGCTGTTTGTGGCTGACGCTGTAAAAACCCCTCGCGAGACCACAAAATATACCTGCTGCCTTACAATTGCTATCTTGTCCGTCCGTCCTGCCTCTCCGCGGAGGAGCAGCTTCTTTAGAGATGAGCACAGGACTGCAGGAAGCCAGGCCTCTCCTCTTCCAAACTCAAGAGAAGCTTGTAAGGGCCAAGAGAAAAGGGAAGCAAGGCTCTTGCTGGAGGTTTAAGCTAGCACCCTGTTTTATCGGACGAGAATTACCCGCGCAAAAGATAGCGATACCAGCTGCTTCTGTGGGGAAGCAGCAAGGGAAGAGCTGGGTCAGTCGATGGTTTTGTATGTTCGCTGTTCAAAATTCCTTCTGAATGAGCACACAGGGATTGCTTGCGTGCGCGTGCGGGGGAACGAGCAGTACTTTGTGAGAAAAAACCTGTTACCTTCTAAAGGACGGGAGTATTACAAAACACGGGGCCTGAGCACCCAGCTTTACGCAGGCATATGGAAGACTGGGAAGGCAGGTTAGCCAGAGGCAGCGGACGTATTCTCAAAGATGTTCCCTCAAAAACCCAATCAGTTGCATTTAAAATTGGGGGTGGGGGGGTGTGTATCCAAGAGTCAGTGATAGTGGCACAGCCCCACAGACGGTTGAGCACAGCACCTAGGTCATAACCTTCAAAATTTGGGTAGAAGCTCAAATTTTGGCAATGAGAGGTAAAGGTTCGAGTGAGATACGCACACAGATGCCCCCAGCTCCCTGACCTTCGCCGGGAGACCTGTGACGGAGATGAAGGCGCCTCACGAGCCAAGTCACAACTTCGGAGCGTTTTCCAAACACGGCTTTCTCTCTGGGTGTCCGGGGCCTATTTCTAAAGGATTTGTGAAGGGGAACTAAGAAAATCAGGGCTACGATCAGTAAGGGTACACCTGCTATTCAAGAGTCCCTGCCTCCGCTGAAAAAAATAACGTTTTGACAGATCCAAAAGCCAGAACGACTGAACAGCGCGCGCCCCTGCGCTGTAACTGAGGCTCCCACACGTACACACTTACCCCTGCTCTGCTTGCTCATGGTCTCGCCGCGATCGCTGCTCTAAGAACGGCGATGACAGAGTTACGCTCGGTACTCTGGAGATGCAGCACGCACCAGCAGCTTGTGAAAAGCGCTTTATACATAATCCAAGCCAGGTTTCTCTTAGCGGCTTCATTTTCACCAGGATATCGCATACGGAGGGATGGTGCAGTAAGCCCTGGGAGAACTCTGTTCCCTGCTCTACTACATTCTCGGTAGCTACGAGTTCACTCTCATCTCAGCCGCTCTCCTCTGCGCAAAAGAAATAGTACTTCATTACTGTCAGGAATAAAACGCTTAAACGCTTTAAGGAAGCCACAGAGAATCTTCAAGAGCGTACACTCGCTCTGTTAAGGACATCGAAAAGATGATTCATGCTAAACTTAAACATAGGGTTGTGCTTTGGAAAAAAAATCCTCTCGAGTCACAAGTCTGAACCTCGATATCCGTCAAGGGTATGCGTTTTGGCAGTCCTGCCTTAGCTCGGTGGTAGTGTATGTTCAGATACAGTCATCCAGCCTTTGGATTTGTAACGGCCTGCTGAGCACCACTGCGTACCCCCACGCGGGCCTGTCTGTCCTCAAAGCGGCAAAATCCCTGCTCTCACGGGGCACCAACAGAGGCAAAGCCTTTCCGTCTCAAACTTTAATGCTCTCCAAAGCCTTTGCCAGACACGTTCCCCCTTCCAATTACGCGTTTGATAAAATACTTCTGTCCCTACGCGAGGTTCTCGGGAAAATGAGACCTCGGAATTCAGAAACTCTCAAGGCCCCCCCGCCCCCAAGGTTCACCGTGGCTGCTTACTCCGCCCCGTGGAACACTTGTCCATTTTCTTTTCCGCTCCCGTGTCAGATGCTGAACACAATTTGACTGCTCGTGTATTAACCGTGCCAGCCTGTGCTTTTGCTCCTACAGGCTACTGGGCAGAGTTTACAATCATTGCAGCCAAGCAGTTACAAAACTTCCATTTTCCTACCTGTGCCCTAGCTACGTGTTGATCCAGCCAGCGTTCCAGCTCGGTCAGACAGGTGGGTCTGTAGGAGGCAAATGAATATAATTGCAAGGGTTGCCAGCAAGAGCAGAGGTGTATTTTAAGTCCCATGACTCTAGGCTGTTTCATGACTATTTTGAAGCTCACAGCTGCGACCACGATGACTCTGTCTACTGTCCTTTTTAAACATCTTCTGCTTTGACTAATTTGATTCGGCTCATTCTTGGCCGGCTTTCCATCAATAAAACCCCGTTCAAAAGACGGCCCCGCCGCTTTTGCAGAACGCAGCCTAAAAGAGAACATTAACAAAAGGCAATGTAATATACAATGGAAAATTAAACAGCCATGTGTACTTTATTCTTAATACTCTTTACTCATGTAACTTCTCCAACCATTTATTAACGCGTCTTTTGTTTTGAACTACCTTCCTCCCAATGACAGCTTCAGCAACAGCGAGTTCTCCTCACGCTCAACTATTCTGAGACTAATTATAAGCAAAAGCTGTAAGAGAACGTAGCGCTAGCAACAGAGTTGCACCTTCTTACACAAGGTCAAAGGTAGCCTTTGGTAGTCTTAAGACAAACTCTGGTCGAGTTAAATAACGACACAAAGCAAAGATATACTCCATAAAACATTAATATTTTAATGAAAAAATCTTAGCTTCATGTTTCTATCCAAAGACACTCAAAACTAGTTTTTCTCCCCCCTTAATTTTGACCTATAATGGGACCAGTTTGGAGATTTTTTTTTTTTTGTATTTTAGAACATTTTTTTTTAAAGATTAAACAACCAGGCTAGCAAAAAAGTACCCAATACATACTTTTCTTATATCAAACAAGCTAGTATTTCAATACAATGTAACTATACAGAATATATACATTACACATATGATCACAAAGCAAACACTACAGGCTCAGAACAGATTTGAAAAAACATGATATTCACATTGATTACAATAACTCTAAAAATGATTGTAACGTTGAAACGGCACTTAGTTTACAAAAAAAGTCACAAAAATATATATAGCCACCAAGAACTATGGTTCCTGAAAAATACTAATAGCCAGATAGTATTATATAAAATGTGAAGTGTATTTAAACATCGTATACATTAAAAAACGAAACCAAAACCAAAAAACAATTCGGTTAAGTCAATAAACATGCCAAGTAACCTAGCTGTGGCCAGCATCAACAAGAGAAGCTGTACTGTGGATGAGATGACGACTGGATATACGGCTGGTGACCGGAGACTGGCACAGTTAAGGGGGTTTCACTGTTACTAAAATGCACAAAGAAGCCCAACAATAATTTAATTCACATTTTTTTTCCTCCATTTCTTTCCCTCTTCGGGGTTTCACCATAGGGCAGCACCTAGAGTGAAGGCACTGCAGGAACAGGGCAAAGAAGCTGTCCAAGAACTTTGTGTCGCCAGGGCTGTAAGTCAGAATATCAAAAGCATGCATCGGCTAAACGAATGGTTAAACAAAATCACTCCTCTGGGGACTTCAGCAACCCTCAGGAAGACTGTAGGTACAGTTGCCACACAGGCTGGCAGCACCGCAAACTGACTGGTTCGGCTTTTTTTTGGTTGGTTGGTTTGCCTTTTTTTTTTGTTTTGTTTTGTTTTAGTGCAGCCAGATTTGTAGTTGAGACCTGTGGGACACCGAACGACTGCGATAGCACACGTTGAGTTAACAAAAAACCCAGAGCAGTAAGTACTGTTGCATTAAAAACATTCGCATTTGCTTTTTATGGTACGATTTCCTCAAACGCTTTGAACCGACTCTGTTTACTAGGGACCTCTGCTGTGGCTGAGGCACCGTCCGGCCTTGAACCCTCTTATGTGTCATCAAGATGCTATGGAATTTATTATGTCCACGCTTGGAGATGAGAACCCTCCAAAACTGGGTTTCACCTTGTAAGCAAAACTCGACCGTAATCGATCTGAAGGAAAATTAGCTATTTTCCGTGTTCTGATGGTGTGGAAGTTGCGATGGCTCTAGGAGCAACAGGCGCTCCTACATCTGCATTTTCTCCATCCCTGCAGGGTGCACAAAGCTCCCGTTCTATTTGCATATAAAATGCTTCATGGTTCGCCTCAGAGAGAGACACCGGCAATAGTCTCAGTGCTCTTACATCCTAGGGCTGGAGGGGAAAGCCAGCAACCAAGAAGCGACTGAAGCCCTCATATAAAAACTTTAAACCATAGCTTAAAAACAATAAAATTTTATCCCGTAAGGGACATATAGGGATCATAGTCTTATAAAATATATTTTACTGCATTGGCAGCTATTACTTTTTTAAAAAGTTTAAATTCATACCTTTTAGACTCAAGATACACGTGAACCCAGAACCATTTTCAATAACCTAGTCTACTAATCTCTCAGTATGAGAGACGCGACCGTAGTATCTGCGAGCCTGACAGCTGAGCTCCAACTGTAGTAAGACAGACAAATCGTCAGGAACACACATCTCTCTTCATGTGGTCTAAGAACAGACGAGCAGTTCCGACGGGGAGCTTAACCTGCAGAACGCGTCGGCACCCCCGTGGATTTCCAGGGGAGTTGTGCTATGTGTCTGCAGCCAACAGCAAAACAAACCCTTACAACTTGGCCGGATCTCCTGCACGGCTAATACATCGCTTCTTTTTCTTCCGCTCTTGGTGGGGAAATAGAAAGCTTCTGAATTTTTTCCCCTCTCCCAAAACACCACGGTAAGTCAGAAAAAAACCCCATCCTTCCTTTCCCATCATTCCCACCAGACGTACTGCTCTACACAATATGCAAGAAGGGAAGACCCTGCACAGATTCCGAGAATCCGGGCCCCTGGCATACGGCAGAACCTTGCTAGTTCTGTGGTAGTGAAGGCACTCTGCTTGCAAAATAAATGGGTGAGGAAAGGTTTTTCCGCCGAGTGCAAAGATCGGTGCCACACGGGAGAAGGATAAGCAACAGCAAGACATAAACCACCTTGTGAACGACCCCGGGGACCACTCGTCGACAAAGAAACGGCTGCAAGGGGTCATACGTGTAGCTATTTGGAAGAAATTCTAAACAACTTCCGAGGGCCACGAAGATGCTGAAGGGACCAGAGCATCTGCCATACAGGCTGAGAGAGATCAGACCGTTTTGTCTGGAGAAGAGAAGGCTCAGGGGGATCCTATCGATGTGTAAAACTCCTGGATAGGAGCGGGGCAAGGAAGACGGAGCCAGGCTTTTGTCAGTGGGCACAACCAGAAATACGAGGAATCCCATCTAAACATACGAAACCCTTTCTTACGGTGAGGGTGGTCAAACACTGGAACAGGTTTCCCAGAGAAGTTGGGCAGTCTCCATCTTTGGAGACAGTATAAACCTGACGGGACTGAGCAACCTGCTCTCACTGACTCCGCGCTGAGCGTCCTCCAGAGGCCCCTTCCAGCCTCAAGTACTCCGTGATTCTGTGATCCTCGTCAAGCAGAAATATAACTGCATAGCAAACAGTGGATTGGTTTTTGTTGGGTTTTTTTTGGGGGGAGGGCGGGTTATTTTGTTTGTTTGGGTTTGCTTTTTTTTTTTTGGGGGTTTTTGGGGGGGGGGGAGAAAAAAAAAAGAAAGAAAGAAAATGCAGTCCAGAGTTTAAAATCCTCTTGATAATAATGTATTGAAAGAAATTTATGTGTAGTTTAAGGCAAATTTCTTCTAGCTAAATTAGACACCTATCTCGCTCAATCTGGAATCCAAGTATTAGCAACAGAGATTGTTTTAAGATGTCCTACGTTTTCACATCTCTCCTATGAAGAACACCAGCGTTTCAAAGAACCGAACGCTTCCAAGCAGTTAGGGAGGAGAAACAAAACGATATTGGTATTTAATCTGTGTTCACTTCTATGGAGAAAAGAGATATTAACAAGAAACAATTACAAACAGGAAAACTGAACAAGTAAACCCAACCCTGAAACAAACAAACAAAAATCCCCTAAGAACTCTATTGTTCCTGCAGTCGAATCAAATCGAAAAGTGAGAACTGAGTTAAGATGTCAAGACAGAGATTACAGGGTTGAAAAGATAATGTGTGACACGGTGCAATGAAGAATGAAACCCGTGACTTGCCTTCTACCAAGGTGTTACCCGTTAGTGACACTCATTTCTTTTCAAGGAAGAACAGCTCAGAGCTACAAAGTCTTTTAAACTTGTTCTTCCCCTTCTCTTTGGTATTCAGAAAGCAGCGTGCCTTCTGACACAAAGTCTTAAAAATCCAGTATCCGGGCAGGCCTATTCTGAATTTGCACATCTCCTCACCAATACGCTGTTTAGCAAAATATCTAATGGGTGAAAACGATCAGATTCTAACAGAAGATTACGCCCATCTACATCTGACCACCCTTGATTATTACCTCTGGGCAGCCTGGAAACGTGTTTCTGCGTACGTGCTTTGTACTGCCCAAAGGATTCTCATATACCCGCAAAGTGGAGTGACACGTACCAGAAAAAAAAAAAAAATGATGGGAGTTCAGTGTCGTAGCCCTCTAATTCAGAATAAAACTCAGCAAAAGGCATTTTCTTGTCTCACTGGTTTCTCAGTCACAGACATCAGAAGCGGGCGAGAACGGGTCTTTAAATTCAGCCCATCGACAGACGCTGGACTAATTCACAGTACAGCATCCCCCAAAAAAGCATTTCTCCTTCGAGCCCTTTTCAGAAGACCTACAAAGGCAGACACGCAAGACCGGACTGTAGCAGAGAACTACTTTGCAGCATGTTTCTAAAACACCCTTTGGATCTGGTGGAGGAACTTCATTCCAGTAACCTGGAAAGGAATCAACTCCCAACTGGTTTTGCCCTATTTAACTAAAATGTGTGTTTTTTACCTAAAACGCAGCAGAGTAAAAAAATCATTAAAATCACTGAAACCCTTTAAGCCCTTTCCAAAGGGCAATAAACTTTTTTTTTTTTTTTTTTTTAGTAGAAACAACTCAGACCTACGGAGTATCAGAGCTGCCTAAGCTAACTGAATACAAATTGATCTCGCAACAGGATACGACTTTTGTGTCTTCTGTTTCTTCAGGAGCAACCCTTCTCTATTGGTTTCATTTCCTCTTCACGTTTGCGTAAAACAAACCCGGACAGAAAACGACAATTTAAAAAAAAAAAAACCAAACGAGATTCAAAACTAAGGGAGTATATCATGCCTTTGGAATACTAAGATCAACTAATACCTACTCGCTCAGCATGTCATCTGTAGGCGAAAGGCATTTGGCATCAAATGCCGAGTTAACTTCAGAAGCACTAAAAAAAAAAAATAAAATCACAAACCTCCTCATATATTTCCTAATTCAGGTTTCAAAGCAGTACTATAGCCCAAACAGCCTCGAAAAAACCAAGACTCACTGCTCCGAAAATCCCGCACCCTAAATTTGCAGCTTTTGCTAAATATGGAAAAACAAAATTGCAAATCTTTCGATTTATTGCTTACTTGAGCTGCGTACGTAGCTGGAGTAATGGCCCTTAATAAACCGAGTTGGCAAGGATTTAAAATGTTTTGAAACAGGAACAAGTCATCATTGCTATGTAGGCTTTTTGTAAACAACCCCCTGTTGGGTTAGAAAGCTGGCCTCTAAAGAGAATAAATTGCTTGTTTTGTCCAAAACAGACCAATAAAAATCTCAGAAACTATACGTGCATATGTATAAACAAAAAAAAAACCCGATGTGCAATAACGCACAAAGGAGCTCATTTTTTTTTTCCCCATCCGTAACCTCCCTCTAGCTAGCTTTTGGAGATTAGTAAAAACGCAGTCTATATGGTATGGGGGAAGTGACCAGAACTGCAAACAATTTGGCCACTTTTTCAAGGATTTCAGTTTGGGGAAACCTACGTTTTCATACGCGGTTCCCCTTCTACGGAAGGATACAGTCACGAGACACTGGTCGGGCCTCCGCGGGTATATACTTTTCTCTCACCCTCAGTTCATTACGCACCATTAGACTTTTCCTGAGCGTAGTATTTCCACGCCGAACCTTACTTAGATGGGCAAAGCTGGACAGGCTATGTGATCAAGCAGTTTCTAAAAGGACTGGAATATAAGAAGGAGCAATACCTGGCATGACATCACTGGGTTTGTCAAAACTGATTCATCTGAGATGAAAAGGGACAATGTGTTTTTAAAAAGCGTGTGACTGTTAAGTTTCAAAAATGCTTACCATTTCCAGGAAAAGGGTTACAGTAAGCGCTTTGAAAAACAGCAGGCACAGAGATAGGAAGTGTCATTTTTTTTTTTTTTTTTTTACGCAGAAGATTAAAGCATCCACTCAAAACTAGTCAAAACTGTTCAATAACGATTTCCAATGCATCCTTTTGTTTGTCACTTTAAAAAGGCTTCCTCTGAGTTCTTTCCCTTAACCAGAGGGTCTGCAGAAGCAAGAGAAACTTAATGAGCTGCTCTAACCGTGGAAGAAGAAATAGTTTAAGTGATCTGAATCAGTTGTTCTTCTTTAGAAGTGTATCACAGCTTCCATGATGTTCTGACAAGATCTTTTTGTGCATTCAGTCTTAAATATTTTCACAGAAGTGATCGTTCAGTCATGAAAAATAATGTAACATCTGTTGCAGTTTTCTGTTTAAAGCGTAGCTTACAAAGTAAAAAGGGAAAATCTCCCCACTTTTGTTTAAAAAAAAATTAAATTAAAATGTACAGGACCAAACACAGGCACTTTCCAAAGAACAAAAATGAAACCAAACCATGAATTATTCAATAGTAATAGATGACAGCTCCGGTTTCGGAGGGTCACCTGCGGCTGCCTCAGCAGTGGCGTTAGTCTTTGGCTGCTCTGGCACATCTTCTTCCTTCTCTGCCAACCCACCCAGAGACCCCAAGGGGAAAGTGCTTTCACAATTCTGAGTTGACGACACCTGTGAAATGACAGGCATTTGGACAGAAGAGTTGCTTTCAAAGCCATGCTCCCCTAGCTCATACTGCCCGAGGGTCTCTTCTTGTTCCTGGTTTAAGTAGTCCGGTACTAGGAAGTCACTAGAAGAGGGGCAAAGGACAGAAGAGAAATGTCATTTCTCACACAAACATCAGCGGTATCAGTTTGTATCAGTTACATCACACAAGCTACATACTGCATTGCACAGAGAACAAAGATACTCATTTCGCGTCGCTCTGAGGTCGTCACAGCGACATACTTCGCTGAGCACTATAACCTGGTTCTCATTTAAACACACAGAGAATTTATTCGAAAGCATCTCTTTTGCATTGTTGTGCATCCATATTCCCTGCGCAGCTACTTCTTATCATTTAGATTGTTATCACCTCGACGAGAAGGAAAGTTAAAGTCTGGAACGTCATAGGGCGCTGAAAACCTCACCGGAAAAAAAAAAAAAGGGAGCACTCAACCTTTAAAAATAGAAACAACGACGAGTTCAGCACTGGCGAAAACGTGGGCCTTTTCCAGCGCTGAGATGAGAGCCACCCACAAACGGCAGCAGCTCTCCTCTCAGAGCGGACAGGCTGTAAACAGAAGGAGGAGGCGAGGCAGCAAAGGCTCTGCCGAAAGCACGAGCAGGCTGCCAACCGCAGCGGTGCTTTGTGACGTTGCCACGCATCACACTACCGTGAAAAGAACGGAATTGCGTTTCCTTCCCGTTTCGGTCCTTACTGGATGACAGTTCCGTAACTTACTCTTACCGACCGACGGCTGAGCGTATCCAAAGAAAACCTACCAAACTCTCCGATAGCGTTTTCAGAGCTATCAGCAGGTAACGAAAATAAAATCGCTTTGCAAATTTTCAGCACCAGACATGTAAGTTTGTACTTGGGGCAAGGATACGCTACACCTAGGGTTTGTAAATTCAAACTAAAGGAAGGCCGACAGAGAACTAAAATCACGTACTTTAATCTGACTTCAGTTTGGCGACAACAATAAAGCGCTTTACCACCATCGTGGCACCATCCCTGTGAGTTTTCGCTCTAGTTTTGGCACAAGCGCCAAGAACAAGAACTGCGTAAACCCACAGATATGAAGCACTTGTACTTTTAAACAATATTCTCTTGGAAAAACAGTGACTGGCTTTCCTGGTTTGTTTTGCAATTTTGTCATCCTACATCACTTCTAAGATAAGCAAGTAGAACAAAATGCTGAGACGTTTCGTAGAGGAAAAAGCGCAACGTCTAGAAATCACGGGGGATGGTATCGTAGATGCCGTAACATCTACAATACATTTCTTTTGCGTTTCTGAAGACGGATGACTTACGATCACCACAAGCTGCACCCTCTCTAGAGATGTAAGAGCTGAGCTCTATCTCCCTCCAATTTCCCTCCTCCACTTTCATATTTTTCTATCTCAAATTCCAACGGTTACAAACATTTATTTCCGTATGAGAATACGGTGCTAGTCTCGTGCCTTGGAACCCTTTTAACAGGCTTTAGTGAAGTGCGTTTGTGAGATAAGCCAAGTCTTTTGTGCCCTGATAAACAAGAAATGTCCGACTGGCCTTTACTATTTCGAACCCTGTTAGTCTGATCATTTAGCAACATGTTACCTAGAAAATGAAAAAAAAGAGAAGGTACGGAGTCATGCAATGTTTCCACAATAGCCACCATCAAGCAAGTACTTAAAATGAAGTCACAAGTCTACTCCCTATGTAAGCGAACAGGCTTTGTACGCGGTTTTGAATAGCAAATTATTCACAGAACTCCACAGACACTATAGTATAGCATGCTATGGCTTAGCACCATTAGCCTGTCCATAGACACTAATGAAAGAGAAATTAAGTAGCCGAGAAGCAGCTTCTGCATATCACTCGATTCTTCAGTGCCCTCCTATATAGCTTATTCGCTGTAAGACAGATCAGATATAACAGATAGTGGCGCAAGAATGAATTTGACTGGAATTAGCTGGCAACCTGAGGAGAGGCACAGCAGGCTGCCCTGAAAGCAGGAAAAGATGATTTAGGAAAAAAAAAAAAGAGAGAGAGAGAAAAAGAAAAAAAGGAAGGAAGGAGGGGGGAAAAAAAAAAAAAAAGAAAAAAAAAAAAAAGGCAAGTTTCCCTGTTAGGTTTTTGCTGTGCACCTCACCTGCTCTGGAAGTAGTTTGCTAGCTCTGATGCTTCATGGTTCAAGCTCCTCAGGTGAACGATTAAATTTCCAGAGTTGGTGAACATGGCGCCACATGTTTTGCACTCGTAAATCCGAGGCTTGCGGATAATATGCCGGGAAACCCGCATGTGGTGTTTATATTCCCCGAAGGAAGTGAAAGTGGCACTACATATCTGGCACCGGAAACAGCGTTTACCTTCGTGCTTCAGGCGATGCATCTTTAGCGAGTAAGCTCGGGTGAACTTTTTCCCACAGCGGTCACACTGAAATGGTTTAATGCCTGCGGAAGAGAGAGCGACAAAACATTCACCTTTTGTAACGAGAGGTCACTGGCGAAATCCTTCCAGATCTCTAACAGTAAAAAGGGGGCGGCTGCGGCCGGTCACAGCGAAGCGCCGTTTCAGAAAGGAGCTCTCTGGCTGACTTGAAAACGGCACAAACAATTATCGAGGAGCTACGCTTTCTCGGAACCAAATGCCAATAAATTTCATAACAACGTGACCTGTCCGTAACGCTTCGACGTCGTCTTCGCCTCGGTTTAACATGAAGATAAGCCTCCGTGGATTATACTATGGCCAAGATCCTGAGCCGCAGCCGAAAAGTATCCGATGCAGCAGTCATCTCAAACCATCTTTGAACTCCTTTGATCTCGGGAGATTCTTGTGCCAGACTGGTTCCCAACAATGCAATTATCAGCCTACCCTTAATTGCAATGTCTTTTTCTGGCCGCCTTTGGCCTCGGAGAAGTATTCTGGCAGGGGGACTGTGTGCACAAGGATGCCCCTGTAATGGAGTTTAATGGTGATAAAAGGGCGAAGTAGCAGCCTTTATAGTGCGTGGGAACCTTTCTATACAAGAATTTTCAGCAACTCGGCATGACTGACAGCTCTCTGAGACAGTTTAAGTTCATGCCTCTCATTTTTTTTTTTTTTTCCTCGTATTAATTCAGAAATCCTCTTACGGGTTCATTTTTCATTTGTTACAGGCACTAATAAACCCCTAAAACATACGAGCTCTGCAACACGTTGCGGTGGCTGGGAGTACGCAATCACACCCAAACAGAACTATTACAACATAAAAGACTGGCTCACCCAAAAGTTAAGATTTAATAAAAAGTCTGAACTCCAGAAAGTGTGGAAATCCAAACACGAGGCCAAGAATCTGGAATACGGAGCTCTATTCATAATAGGGCTGTCACAGAATTAAAAAAAGGGTTTTTTCAAAAGGCTGAATGTGCACCAGCCCGGGCTGTTAATTCCTCCAGTCTTTCACTCTGCTTTCCTTACGTTCAAAGCGGGAGCTGAACTTTTAATTGGGGCCTTTATGCAGAGAAAGCTGTAGTTAAGGTTACGCTGAAACTCCTTGTTAAGCACGTGAAAACAAGTTACTACACTAGAATATTGTCTGGATGCGGAGCTAAAACTTTCCGTGCTTTCGTACTGTCCGAGGGCAGCTATTTTCCTCTGATATTTTGAGGAAAATCTCTTCAGCCCTTTTGCTCAGGCGAAAACACTTTCAACATTTACAAGTTCTGAGAGCTTCTTTTGCACGCGAATTACGCTCAAACAGCTCTTCAAATCTCTCCCAGCCTTGCCCGGGGGTTGCCAGTCGACAGGTCAGCCTGAGGTGCTTTGCTGAAGCACGTCTGCTGTCAGTTAAGACTCTAGTAACCGGCTCGGGATGGTTTTGCAGCCGACGTGCCCACCGAGCTCGCTTCTTTAAAGAGTAAACACAGATTATTACTGCTGGCCTAAACACCGCATGCGTTTGCCTGAAAGGATTTGACAAATGATTGCTGACAGTGAAAAAACCTGCACCTTCACGACTGTGGTCGTCCTGCCCCAAAACGGTAGAGCATCTGTCTGGAGGTACGAGTCAAGCTCCAACCAGGAGACGCCAAGCCGTAAGGTTTCGTGCTCAACCGCAATAACCCCTCAATACTCCCTTCATTCACTAAAACGCCAACGCTGCCGCCTGCTAATGCTGACACGTCTCGCAAAACCCCGCGAGCAGAGACATTAGGAGTTCATACTTCAGTTAGAAACCAAAATGAATGCAACAGTTTGGGGATCAAGGCTCAGAGGAGACATTCAACAAACCTTTTGCCACCTGTACTATCGGCAGTAGCTAACTTGATTATCAAACCAACTCAGTTGTCCTGCCATCCCTCCAAAAATCCTGAGATCCAAAGGCATACAACATTCTTCCATGCAAGGACATAAGATAGATAGCATTTTCTTATGGCTGCAAGTCTCCTCTAAAACACAGCAGACAATTACAACATGTAAGAGGAAAAATTTCACTTCTTTTGTGTAACAAAAAAAGCCAAGTATACTTCATTTCATCTCGCATCTTTATCACGAAAATGACTTACTCTGATGAGTCTCAGGCAATCAGATTTTTTTTCAGTCCACACAAAGGCTAATCATCCACAAGCAGAGCTATCAGTCATGTATCAAAACACGCACTCAACGAGACATACCTCTACCCAATCTCTCTGAAATCAATTTGCAAGCGCTTGGCAGGTGATTAAAAAAAAGAATTGCAATTATTGTATCTGCTGCACGGTAGAGCAAACCTCTGTGAGTCTATAAATCAGTACGGGAAACAGAAATGTTTCTTACCTGAGTGGATAAGCATGTGTTGTTTTAAGTTCTGAATGCGAGTGAACCGGACGCCACAGGTTGGACACTGAAAAGGTCTGTCTGGACCATTTGGGCTGGGTCTCTCCGTGCTGCTGGTAGAAGGAGCAATGTAGAGTTGGTAGGGATACTGAACGTTCTCCAAACTACAAAGAAAAAATTCACTGATTTACAAGCAAGCTAGAGGGAAAAAAATAAGAAGCCTTGCCCGTGGAAATCTGAACCTCGAACGCATTTGTAGGGCCTTTCACATTTCTGCTGAGATCTGTATTTATGCTGGAAAGCTCTGTCTCTACAGCGATACGCCGGACCTGCACCTGAAGTTCTACGGTCACCGACTTTGCGCATCTGGACAAAACCAGAGAACCACCTCTGACTTCTCTCGCTCTGACTTCTCTGCAAACCGAACTTCATTTTCCAGGCATGGGCATTTTCTCAAGCGTATCGATGATTTACGATCAGGCAAAGAGTCCCTGAGGAAGAATTTAAAGAACTAAGCAAATTGAAAAGCAAAGGAGTATTTTGCTGCTTCAGTGATATTTACAAATGAAATAAAAGCCGATTCATTTTCATTTCAATCCAAGTTCAATGAACAATCGTTACTACCTACAATTACATATTTCTGAGTTTAAAATATTCATCCAATTAATCAATACTTGCTCCTTGTCTGATTCCGTTGGCTCTACGAGAACAGCTCAAGCGCGCTGTATTTAAAAACCAGCACACAGACTATAATAAAGGAACATTTTAACTTTCAAAGTAATTTATTTAAAACTGACTAATTACTCCTACATAGCCTCTAGCTGCAAACTGTTTAAGAGAACGCCACTGTTATAATCCAAGTCCTCTGGCAAGGAACTTGCTTCGCTAAAGGGCATAGTGAAATAAAACCAAATCTGCTGGTACAAACATAATAACAATAGGAATTTGTACTTACCTGGGGTTTCCCTTTCCTGAGCTTTAAGGTCTATATTTTTTGTCGAAATAGACATTTCAGCTTGCTCACAGCCTGATGGCAGATCAGATGTCACTGGCAGCAGGGAACTGCTCTGACCCTGAATATTCCGCGGCCAGAAGAATGCAACTTTAGTTTTACTACACTGTAACGTCCGAAGTGTATTGAGGAGGAAAAAAAAAAAAAAAAAAAAATACAACGGTGTCTCTTGTTGCCCGTAGCCAGAAAGGTGCCCTAACTGAACAAATCCTTTTGCCGGTCTGCTTCCCTCGCGAGCCCAGACGGTTGGTTTCGAGGTTAGGCTGAATTTGTGGACTTCTAACGCGTAGAAGAATGAAACGTGCGCTTTGCACAAACACATTTTCCTACGCCTCGTACAAAAATCCACAGAGCAGATCGGCACAGCGGCCAAGAACTAGGACCATCTCTTTACAATCAATACCTTTAATGTCTTTAGCTACTCTGGCAACGGATGTCGATACCACCGGGAGAACCGGGTATCTGAATTCTGAGTACAATGATGGGGCTTGGTGGCAAAAGTCCCAGCTGTAAGATTTACCCGGAGAGAGAGAGCAGCGGGTATCTCTCAATACGCACAAGATAAAAGAGGGTCCTGCAGGAGCTTAGTGACAATCAGTCTGTAAAACGTATCAGGATTTCTGGGCCCACATGGAACTGGAATAATATTTGCTCTAAGGAAGAAATTTTATTCTCCTTCAGTCCTTTTTATACACAGCAGGGTCCTAGAGAGCTGTGGCAAAGACAGATGCTGACAGACGCGTTGATCTTTGCTAAAGGGAACATTTGCAAGAGGGAAGTTACCAGATCGTATCCTGGGCCTGGCACAGGTAGTTCACTGCCACTTAGGGGTCTAAAAAAAAAAGCCAACTGACACTCACCAAGTGCACTTGAAATAAATGAAGGTAGTATTAAACATCGGTTGAGATTTGTCTAACCAAATTTCTGTCAGACTTTTGTTCCTCTTTGTGAGCCAATCACTAGATGATAAAGAACAGATTTTACTCGTGTAGAAACACTAGTTTTGCCTCTGGAGCTGGTATGACTACGCTTTCCGTTTTACCAATGAAAACTCCATCAACATAGACTAACAGACAGGTCTGTTATACAAAAATAAATTAAAAACCCAAAAAAACCCCAAAAAACCCAAACCCAACAACGTTGCCAAAAAAGCATGAGGCACAGAAGCCCAGCTGCCATAATAACCTAATCACCAAAAGGCCAAACTGGTTTGGGCCCAGGACGGACAACTCTCCCCTCGTCTGGTGTTTGACAAATGTCACGCAGCCTGGCTAAGGGGCAAATCCCTTCCTTGCGCTCAGCTGACTGGAGAATTCCCGATGGAAACTTTCACAGCTATACACCAAGAGACGCGTCAGCTGCGGCGCAGGGGTGACAAAGGGATGGCCGGCCGGGCACCAAGACGTGTAGTGTGCTCAAATAAGAATTACATTTCGGGGGTTTGTGATAACGTTTAACTTGCTTTATAGAGAACTTCATCTTCGGGGTAACATGTTTCTTAGCTCCTTCCTCCCTCATTTCTGTGTCAGGGGATTGTGAGGAGGCAAACGGGCATCCTGCTCCTAAAGCTTTCCAGGGGGACACTACTCAAACTAGGGCAGAAATTAGGAGCCACAGCTCTCCTTTTGTTTTCAGCCTTCTCGAGCTAGCTCGCCCTCAAAGCCTGTACTGGTGCCAGCTTCTCTGCAAGCAAAACAGAAAGGAGAAGTGCTACGGGGACAAGCTCCCAAGAGGAAATTCAAAAGAAAGTTCGGGTTTTTTCCTACGTAAAAGCTCCAAGATGAGAAGGGCTGGGTAAAGCAGCTACGATGGGAATGACGAGGCTCTCCAGCTACCAGTGAGCGTCTTTTTCCATCCTTACGCCGCAAGCAGGCTGAAATACCTATCGGTGACAGACCTGCGGGCCTTAGCACAACGAAGGAATCTCATGGGAAACACAATCGGAATGGTCGCTCCCCTGCTTCTTTTTCCCCATATATACTCAATTTTTCATGACTTGCAATTTGTGATAGATGCGGCATTTAACAGTTGAGATCCGGCTAACATCTCAGAGAATTTCTGTAACAGCTAGATAAAGAGAGAGGCTTAAAATGTTTTCACTGTAATGCTAAAATACTCTACTTGCAATTCTTTCTTCTTTCCACCAAGAGATTCTATACATATTTAACTATGTAGAACGAAACTCTGAGGAACGTGAATGCCAAAATGCTCGCTGAGCCTAGAAATGTTTTCGATTTGTAAATAACAATTATTTTAGAGAAGCGGGGGTTTTCATTATATCGGATCAGAGAGATCTTTTATAACTGAGCCTTTGCAACTGCTTTTTAAATGCAACCATGAACCGATACAGAGAGTGATTGTTAAACCAGCCAAGGCAGAATTACAGATCTACGCTAGAGAAGCGTGTTGCGATCCAAATATCGGAGAAAGAATATAGCAGACCTCACTGTGAAACAGTAGTTTTAACACTTAACAGGTTCCTGTGCGCCTATTAAGCTGACAACAATGACCTGCGACCTGCTGTTTACGAAACACCAATTATGGGGGAGGATCAATTAATTATGTTAATGATTTCACACAGAAACTCAAGAGAGATGATGCCCTAAATTTAAAAATATTTATGATTCGCTCCACAGTGATAAGGATGTCATACTGAAAGACCTTTAGCGTAGTCTTGTGCTCTCTTTTGTGAATAAAACTGTAATAAATACTTACTCAAATACGAGGTTTTTTCAATATAAATCTGCATTGCCCACTCACAACTGATCTTGAGAATCTCTACTGATAAAGCAATGTACATCCTGGACTTAAAAGATGCATTGAAGAAAATACCAAACAAAAAGTGAGGGAAATTTTCTCCATCCGTATGATTTACTGATCGTGTTTTCCTTTCATTCAGCTAGGGCTAAATGTTTGATTTTAGTCGGAATTCTGTATTATCTCATTTTCTGTGTGCCCAAATTGCTGCGCAGTGAACGACAGGCCGTATTTATTTGCTGATGTGCCCATCCTGGGCTTGAAGGGCTGTCACAGCGTATCAGAAAGGACCGGCCCACCCTGACAGGCACATACACGCACGCACGGGAAAGAGAACTTCTTAGGACTTGAAAGCACCATTTTAGACATTTCACTGATTCACGGAGCGTGTACAGTCTCGGCACTTTCATTTGAATTCGTAACATAAATCACTTGGTAGAAAATTTTAGTTCTGGAGTCGAAAATTCTCATGAATTCCCATAACTGTTAGTTCCCTTATTGTCATATAAACAATGTGCACATTCTAGTTCATTTTGCTGCTGCTTCTGTTACTCTGAGACTAATTATTTTCAAACTTGGGCATAAACTAAGGCAAATGTTTTTTTCTTTCTCTCCACGGAAGAGATCTTTCAGTGGGAATTTTCAATGTGTTAAAAGGGATTTATATATTATGAATTTTCTATGCAGTTTGTGCATAGGAAATTTCTGAAATAATCCACTGCTGAAAATACGTACGCCACTTGACTTTAGAATGACGGCTTTAAAAACCTGGATTAGTTCTAACGCAACATGTGCTCCTACTATCAAGTCAAACCCAAAGTGCTGGGTATTATTTTTATACCGAGGTTTGTTAGCAGATAGATAAAATCTTCTACGTCGCACAAAAAAAATCTTTTCGAGGCAGTTATTTTCCCTTCAGATTTAATCCTACAACGGGACAGGTTTTCGATGGAAATGGCAGGAAAGACTTGATGAGCTATGAAAACACAGCTCCGGATAGTTCTCTCTACAGGGAGTTTCACTTGACACAGTTTCCGGAACAACTCCCAAAGGTTGAGGCTTCTCCCCCAGACCCACTGGTCTAACAAAACGCTATGCAAAAGCTGCGTTGTCGATACTTTAATAATTTTGCTTCGAAAGGGAAGAGCGATCTACATGCCACACGTGACACACTCCACAAAAGCAAGGCAGTAAGAGTCAAACCGGTTGCGCGGAGCCTGGTAGGCCACTTGCAGTTGTATCGCTTTGCTCTAACAGAACTACGACATGTCTTCAAGCAGACAGACCCGTTTTAGTTCTGCCTTCTCTGCCAGCCATCCCTTATAAGGGATTCCCTTAATAAATCACTCATCTCAGCACAGCAAAAGACCGCTAAGTCTTTACAGTAAGTGACCCACGGCATCTTGGTGATGCAGAAAGTTGGGGAGAAAAGATTTCGGGCTGCTCTGCCTGTTACGCGGTTTACGGCAACAGCCGTGCCTGGTGAAGCCAAGACTAGGTATCCTTGTTTTCTTTTTGTTGCTTTTGTGCGTTTACGTCAGCTTTAGCACACCTGCAACTACCACACCTGTTTCACAGTAAAGATCTCCTTTTTATTTTTTTTTTTTTAATTATTATCAATTAATAAAGAGCAGTGATGAAGAAACAGCAAAACCATGAATATCTTTCTTCACCAGTGTTGCCTGGAAATAAGACAGGAAATGAAAAGCAAGTAAGCAAATTCTGACTTTCATCACCTACATTCTTCTAAAGCATCCGATCCTTCAGGCACTGATTGTACTTTGATCAACACAGACAAACAGATGTAGGAACAACTAAACATTCTGGGATTAAGGCTGGGGAGGTTAATTACAGCACAGCACTTGCTGCAGAACAGTTTGCACACCGCATTGGTACATACCGATCATCATCATCTGCATGAGCGTTAGTGCCAGAGGTACTTTGGAGTGTGGGTAATCCCTCCGTAACCCCCTCATCTATTGAGCCTAGGCAAAGAAAAAAGGGCAATTTAATGCAAATAAGTGTTCAAAAAGGGTTGGGGGTGTGGGGGAGGGTGGGGGTAAATACACATAAAGCTCGCTTTCCCAAATCTCTGAGAGACGCTGCTTCCTGGGTGGTAAAATGCTAAAATTGTCTTGGGAAAAAAACATTGAGAAACCCCAGAAGCAAGGTGTTCCAGCTGAACTTCTCCTCTGCACAGATTATCTAGCAAATGGACAACTCAACAAAGGGCAAGTATTTGGCACACCTAGAAAATGAAAGAATCTACGTTAGATACAGCCAGAGTTTTCAAAAGACATCCAGTACTAACACCGTAAAGCAGAAATGTTACCTTCACCTAGAGGGACTACTTCATCAATTTTCAAGACTTCTCGAGCAATAAAGAGTTCAATCCTGCTACACTACATTGCTTTTGTGTTCCAAATCTTCCACACGCATATGCATTTGTTGATAATGCCTTCGTTTATTGATAAGATGCTGAGACAGGAAGAGCCCTCTGAGGAATCAGAAATGCAACACAAAAGAGACCGAACATCTGTTTGTGAGAAAAATGTACACACAAACCCATCCCAGAGCTTTGTTCAGTGCACCAACAATCAAGCAAATGTCGCTCAAGCGGGTTTTGGCAACAGAGTCTAAGGTAAATGCAGCAGTAAAGCAAAGCTATGCCTCCGTTCACCTGAGGCGTCCGACTGTCGCTCAGCCGGGCCTCCCTCAACACCCGTTGCGTTGGGCGTTCAATCCTTGTGCGGGCACATCAAGCAAGGTTTTTTTGGGCTGATGTCACCGTAACAGAGAGGAGTTGGCAGTGCAGTACTAAAACAACTCAAAGGACTGGTACCCATCCCCCGGCCAACCATAAACCTTGATAAATAAAAAAAAAAAAAAAAACCAAAACCAAACAATCCTCTGGTTTGGTTACGTGTGACCACTTAGATAAACCATGTTTTGTTCCCTATTTAAGGTGAGTGTACAGAGCAGCCTGGACCTCCTCGCATGCCTCCTTCTCCCCTGCCGATGTCTATGGGTGCAACGGGAGATGGTAAAAATGAATGACCGAACTCCATCAAATTTCAAACGGATGAGAGCTGCTGTCGCTCCCCCCCAAACCCGGGGTTCTCGAACCACGACACATCTACGATTAGGGTCACGAAAGTCAGCTGGAAGTCGTGCAGCAGCAATTCCGTCTTGCCGCCTTTTCCCTCTGTTGGGACCAAATACTAAGCACACCGCTTGAACTTTCCTGAACAGCCAAGCAGCTGTTAGGTCTCTACCACTGACTCCGTGGGAGATGAGAACCGATGGGGGAAGGAGATTTCTCTCTCTACACCTACAGCCTGAGAACGAGCACAGCTTAGGACAGTGCTAGGAGCCGCTCTCGCTGCTATGGTAAAAAGAATTCTGCTTTCTGAGGGAGCGGTACATGAGCAATCTGAATCTGGGAACCCGTCTCACATCAGGCAAATCCAGCGTCGCTACGTCTACGATGCCAAGCGTCAGGCAAAACGGCAAACCAAAGAGAAGGAACAAAGATGTGGAAGGAGAAGCAGAAAATGTGCTTATTTTATCAAAAAGAATGAGAGTGCTGTCTCCAAAAAAGGCTGCCCCTATACAGGACAGTGTGTTCTACAAAACCTTACTGAAGCGAAAGATTATTGTCTTAATGCGACCTCATGTTACGGGGCCAGCGATGGGAGGCAACTCGCATCTCTACCAGTTCCAAAATAACACTAGTCGAATCAAAATTTTTAATTTTGTTACGAGCTGACAAACTACGTTTGGGAAATTCTGCAACTATGCAATCTATAAAGTTACAAAAGTTAATCCCATTTTGATTTAGCCTTCTTTCTCATGGAATACTTAACCACAAGTCTACTGAAAAATAAGCCCAATTGCTCTTAGGTTTAATTTTATGCCTTCGCCTCTCAAATGGAAACAGTGTTAATGAGTTATGAAAATATCTTCTCAGACATAGCTATTGTTGTAACCATAATGACTTATTTATCAAGGCCCTGCTTCACGTCTCTTTCTGTATTATAAAGTGCCTCCAAATATAATAAATTGCAAATGAACAATTCTTGAAATTGCCCAAAGAGTGAATAAGAGCTTTTTGCAATAGCAGAAGGAGAGGCATAATGCACTATAAAACATTGAGATAAATATATGCAATTATACGAGGAAAATACGTTCAGGGAAGAGAAAGCCATACTTTAACATATCTTGCCGCCTCCATTTACTGTTCTTATATTACCGCATAAGGAAATACATCTTTGGGAGGTAAAAAGTGCTTCCTAGCTACAAAGCGTGCCTTATCATACATTAGGTGCACGTGAACTATGCTAAAAAGCAAGGGCACTGTTGCTCTTTATAGGAAAATGTGAATAAAAACTATTATGAGGATAGTTAATAACATTGTGCAAAGACGTATTAATTCAGCCATATTCAAGGACAAAGAACAGATTTCTATTTCGAAGGTTTGGGGCTAGCATGGGGTGTTTTTTGCTCTCTCTGGAGCCACTTTAAGGAAGAACGTGCTGTACTAATATCCTCCATGACAGACACTGAAGTCCAAACGTTACAGCCGCTAAGGCCTAAGGTCCTCAGCCCCATGCCGTACAAACAGCCAGGCACATGACCTCAGTGGTAAAAACCTAAACTAGGAAACAGAAAACGGAAAACTTTCCCCAAAACGTCAGGTGGCTTCAAAACAGATACCTTTGGAAGACAGATGAGAAAAGCTGCTTGTCAGCAGAAATCATTTCACAGGTGAGGAAACGGGCTAAAGCAAGAACAGAGTTCAGTAAGGGGCCTGGCTACTGGAGCACGTTTCAAAGTAATTTTTGTTTAGCACCAAGACTCTCTCAGAAAGGGAGATTTTTATAGCATTCAGTGGCACTTCTCTCTCTACAATTCAGTCCCAGCCTCACGTTCTCATGTCCCAATTCATTCGAGCCACTTTTGAGTATGCAATTTTTCTGGTGCTTCTACCTCCAAGAGATGTCCCCTGAAAACGTCCGCAGATCAGATGCTACTCATCCGTTGCCTACAGTTTACACCCAGTTTGTTCTTTTAAGCTGCTTGGGTATGGTATTTTATAGTTGGTAAAAGTCCCTCCTTTCACTTGATAATGCTATTTTTAACTTTCCCTAATCATTATTTCTACTTGTTCTATTTTGTCTGTGATGGTGCAATTATGTTGATGAAATAATTTGCATCTCGTGTCACATGGCCATGGCAAGGCCTTTCCGAAGTTCCTACCATAATGAGTTAAAAATTGAGTCAAACTAAACCCGTTCTTGAACAGGGACCACTTTTCCTGGAGACTACCCAGCACATAAATTGTTTCTTTTAGGTTTTAATTTATGCACTATTTTGGCAAACTACGTTTAAAGATTCATATCTAAACCAGTATTAAGTCTGCTCCTCAGAAAAGGTAAACAGCCTTGTCTCCAGTAAATAAAACACTTTCATTTGGAAAAAGCATTACCGATCTAAAATATCAACACACGAGCTGCTCAAACCCAGGAACAAAAACAACAACATGAAGTCCTGAGGGATGAGATAAGTGGAAAATATTTTCATTTCTTTTTAGTGACTATTACCTGAATAGTTTAACAACACTGTGATTATATATTGCAATCCTGGAAGGGTCAGGCGGATCTAACGCTCACTTTCTTCAGAGAAGGCACACTGTTACGCTGACCAAACAAAACAAATAATGCAGGCTACTAGACTACATTTATTTACTTTGTTGTAGTTTATTTATTTATTTAACTGAAGCAGCCTTTCATGTATACATTATTTGAAGGAAGCAGACCAGTACATTTGCCATTCTTACGGTCTTCAAACAAAACAGGCTTTATTAAAAATCTTTCAGTTAACAAACTCTACGGAGCACAGGTCAAGCCACTTAACCGAAAGCAAAACAGCCGACTTAGGCAAAAATTTGGTAATTAAACTAGAAACATGGCAACTGACTTACTAAAAGCCATTTCAGTGCGTTCTGTGCAAAGACGGAAAGAAGGGTTGCAACAGTAACCTTTAAGTATTAGCTATTAATAAACAACAGCCTGCCAGAAGAACCCCAAATTGGCTTCAAATTGTCTTTCATGGAAAAAAAAAAAAAAAAAAAAAAAAAAGGTTTCTCTCGGCAACTGGCAGTATTTGAAGAAGCAACTTGAGAACCAAATCCCACAGAAATGGAAAGATTCTCAATATTATGACTGTGTGGTTGTGGTTTTGTCTGGGGCATTAAGATGACAGTGTTCCACCGCTTATTTTGCAAATCTTCTTACAAAGGCTCTCTGTCATGATTATGCGAGATTTTATGTCTGATGCAAAGTACCATTCTAGCCCTCTGTGGCTACAGCCACAAGTCTTTCAGATTTGGGGCTGCAGCTCAGCTGAGCTCGTGCCTTTTGACACTAATGAAAACCGAACCGTTTTTCCCCAGTCAAGCAACCAGAGGTAAAAAAGGGGTTATCGATCTCTTCTGAACAAGGGGGGCTACCAACAGGCTTACCTTTCTTAGCTGCCTTCTGCAAAGTTACTTCAACAGCTCCAAGTCCCGTCCCCCCTCCAGGATTTATACGTAACGTTTCACGAAACAGGAAACAAAACGCAGTTTCACAAAAAGTAAAGCGTGAAAAAAAACATGAAGCAGATTTCCTCCAATAAAATCACAAGTGCCGACGTGCCTATTTGTACATATATCCAACCCCAGAAATGGTCATACCTATAGAGGAAGACTGTGGGCTGATCAGGAGATCTTCCTGCACTTGCTCGCTTCCCGGGACTGTCTGCTGATCGCTCAGAGAGCTCTGGGATGCGCTAACAGGCTGCGATACCTCCTCGTGAACCTCCTCATCGCTTAACCTTTCCACTTTGACACGCACGTCTTCTTCGATCACAAGGGGAGAATTGGCTTTTGTGCTCTCACAAGTCACGTAATCTGCAATTCTTCTGTTGGACTCGGAGGGCCCAGGCATTTCCAAAGTCCTAGAGTTCTCCGCCTGCTTCACCTTCTCAGACTGAAGTCTTCGATCAATTCCAAAAGGAAAAGTCCAGGGAAAAGCTAAGGACGAGTCCACGGGCTGATTTCTGGACTCCGGGTAAGAAGTTGAAGGGTTCAGCACTTGGGGGGAACTTGTTTGCGTGTTACACTTAAGGGGGCTCTCGGGAGACATAACTATGTAGCTTTTGCGCTTTCTTCGCGACTCTCGGCAGACAGGAATGGTTCTTTCCACCACGCTGCACTCAGAAGACACCGGAGAAAGGCTGCCGTCTCGAGAAGTAAAATTGCAGTTTGCGCTGTTCTCCTGTCCCGCGTCCAGCACCTTCTCTTGCTGGCTGTTGGGCGTATTCCATAAAATGCTGGACTTCATGAATTCCGAGCACGTGCTAGCAACGCTGAACATCTGCATGTAGCTGGCGGCAGCCAACACGTCAATAATGTTTTCTGTATTAATAGATAGTGTTGCTGTGTAAGCGTATTCCAGAAGAGGTATAAAACCAGTCACTGTCACGTGGTGCAGGTCTAACACGCTCTTGCTCTCGTCTTCTGCTTGGCCGACGAGTTTGGAACGGAAGAAGTCGCTGCAGGCTGCCAAAACCACCTTGTGCGCCCTGAAGATTTTGTCCTGGACGCGGATGGTGATATCACAGAAATGGCCGTCGTTGCGGAGCATGTTCAGCTTTCCCAGCATCTCCTGACTGTGAGCAGGGGAATTATGAGTGAATGTTTTAACACCCATTTTTTCACCTTTCTGCTAGCGTTCCTTCCACATACGAGAGATCAGAGGTGTCCTAAAACAAAGAGGAAAACTGTCATTTTCATCTCTGAAAGCAAAAGCAAAGCGGCTTCGTGACTAGAAGACTCTGCACAAAGAAAATTCAGGCAAACTCTCTAGGGACAGGTTTTCCTAGGATCCAGACCATGCAATGGACTTAACTCTACAGAAGTGCAATTACTTACTTGTAACTTTCAAAAACAGAAATCAAATTATTTGCAATCCATCGCTAATATCACTTTCCACATTTCTGCTACTGCCCACTCAAACCAAATCCCTAACACAGTTTAGAGAGAAGCAAATGCCTGTAATACTCAAACGAAAGGAATTTTGAAACTATCACCTTGTGTAAGAAACCTGTATTTTCATTTTCTGGGCCCAGGAAACTACTGCTTACGGTTCTTAACACTGACAGACTTTGTCGAATGTTTCTTTTAAGTGGAAAAGACATTAGCTTGCGTCCACCTACGAGCGTGCAGGAGCGAGCAAATCTCCCAGAGAAGGTGCTTAATACCAGAAAAGCTGTAGCGAAACTACAGCATGAATTTTCAGAAGACAGAGTTCAAGCTAGTAAACATAAAATAACCGTTGCCAATAGCTCTGCTTCCCTGCTGTAGCGCAGGTACCGATTGCTTAAAGCTGCTTTTAATAAAGAGTTTTGGACTAGGATGAGAAGTTATTGAAAATTCCTTCAAAAACACAATGGATAATAAACCTCAAAGGGAAGTTTAAGTTTAAATCAAATACACACAAATTGATTTTATATATGTGATAAATAATTCAAGGAGGGCAACTTCTTTCTTCTGAAAAATAACAAAACCGCCTTCTTGGGGACCAGTCCTCTCCCACGTGCGGGAGCAAACGCATGTTTTTGGCGCGAGGAACTGAAGGAGCAGAAGGGGGTGTATGCCCCACGCTGTCTGCAAGTTTTAAGGCTGCAGCAAGCGTCTGAGAACTAAACGCCTCCGATTTAAGGAGGATGAAGCTGATCCACGATTCGCTCCCTCTGCAATACACGGGTGAGAGACACTGTGCCAAGCTGGGTGCAGCCCGCCCAGACATCCTCTGCCCCCGCAGTGGGGCTTCCGCGGCCACCGAGGCTGCCTCTCCTTGCAGAGAGCAGTGCGTCTCCAAACGAGGAAAATCAGTTCCTGGGCTTGCCCCAATTATTTCTGAGTTATTTCACTGTAAAGGAAACATAAGCCACCACATTTCACCTTCCTAAGCTCCCTCCCCGCCAACTCCCCGGCCAAGCTTCCACAAAGAGTCTTCTGTGTTCCCCACGGCTCGCACAATTAACACGATATAGAAATACCATCTTGGTAAAGTTGGCGGTTAAACATCAACAACATAATTGGATCTGATGATTTCCTGGAGTCAGCCAGCTTCTTCACATCATCCTCATCCTTTCCCTTACACGTACGCAAAAACACAGCGCTCTCGCACGTTGCTCACGTGGAGCTTCGCGGATACAAGGAGCGCTGCAAGTTTGGAACAGCTTACCACCTATCTCACAAGCCTCAGCACACATTTAAATGGCAGCTGTCAGAGCCTACCTTGTTCTACAGACGTTTACACTTGGCTGCCTCTTCTTCCTACGATCTCTCTTCTGATACAGCAAACCCGTTAAGACAGAGGAAAAATATCTATTCAAGAGCACAGATTAACTAACACTCAACAATATATATAAAGTCTGAGCGAAACTATCAGGGCCATTAGGAATTAAACCGAAATTTCACACTACTGCGGAGGAAGAAGTTAAGCACAAGAAAAACACTCCCTTCAGTGAAAGAAAACATATCGACCTCAAGAGGCATCTGAAGATCCAGACTGTTTGTTCTCCAGCATGAACCAAATTAAAAGCATATTTAATTGATCTCAGACCAAAACGCTACAGTAGAATCTTGTAGCAACATTAGTCTGAAATATCGGCCTTGGGATCCCCTTCCTTCTGGATTCCCAGTCGCTGCAGCAATTCCTTGGCGCATCAGAAGTCCAGAAGTACTTCTGTTCAGCAACCGGCTACAAGAAGAACAATACATTTGCAGGGACTACCAACAGTATATCTGGTATTTAGGAGCAAGGAGAAAAATCTAAGCGAGCAATACTCCCGGTTCTCATACGCCCAGAAGACTAATCCATTCTCCTCCTCTGTCCATCTGAATGAGCAACGCTCATCTCTCCGGGCCCCAAGTGCGAGAGCTCTATTGCACGCACCTCCTTCAAACCCTGCTCCGAACCATGCCTTGTCCTGCTTCCCGCTTCCTGCCCGCCTCTCCCCTCTTCTGGCTTCCTTTCCCCTTCTCCTTTCATCTTCTGCTTCCTTGACCTTGATCTGGTTACAGAATTTAAAATAAAATAGCGGAAGTCGGTGGTGTGCAATGAATTGATTTAAATTTATTACAGGAGCAGCGTGCGGGCCGTGAATGTGGGATATTGCTCCGTTAAGTCACTGCTCTAAAACGACCTTCCCCCTCACTGCCCTGACACCACCATTCAAAGAAGCGGCTCCTACACAGGCTTCATGCCCCTGGATGCATATGTGCATATGTATTGCATATGCAATAGCACGCATGTGCGGCCGTGGACGAAGGATGTACGCGTATGCACGCTAGTCTCAGAAAAAAATCAAATGGGGTGGGCTGAGGAGGGCCAGCAATGTCAGTTAATGAGGTAGTAAAGACGTCAAAGATTTTTAGAAGGCAATTTAAACAATATGAAAACATTTTCCACATGAAAAGATGAGCGTGCTCAAGCTCAGCCAGGTTGCCAAACGGTTCAGTTCTCTTTGGGAATCTCTTGGTGGCAGAGGGCACTTCTTTAGCTGGACTAAGACACAGCGAGAAAAGGGCTGCAACGTGACAACTTCACCTCAACTCTAACGTCTTTGGATCGTCATCGTTTCAAAATGACACTTTGTCACGTCTTATTACCGATTGTTAGATAGTCCACGACAGCAGCTGCAGGAACGTGAAGTACGGGGTGATACATTCAGGAGTGACTCAAGAACCATAAACCAGAACTAAATAAATATACGCGGTACCTTGGGAGTGTTTGGGGTGGGGCAATGGAGGAGCGCGCACAAACTAAGCGGTAAGTGGGCTGGAGCTGGAAAAGTTATTGCTCATCTTCGAGCCACGAACCGACAGTGATTCTCCAAGCAGGGCTGGTATCGAAGAAACGGTGGCTTCCTTTTCCTTCCCAGCTGCCGGCAGCGCGGCTCCTTCTCCCCACAAGCCCCACGCGCGCGCTTATACCCCGGCCCACAACACATCAGAGTATTTCAAAGTTCAAGAGAAACACGGTGAAATTTAAAGACATTTTCAAAAGTTTTAAAAATATCCTCAGCGGGACACTTCAGCCCGCATTTAACGGGCTGTATTTAACTCTGCCACAGACACTCGCAGTTGGAGAGAATGGTTTTTCCAGCGTGCGTTCCCGCACCGGGATCGTTTGGGGATCCACCACCTTGCCAAAGCGCAGATCCCCGGACAGCGTGAGAGGGGACAATTCCGACGCGAGCACTTCAGGACTTCCAGGGCAAGAAGTTTCTCCACTACTAGCCCAAAGCAGTCTGAAAGTAAGTGCTGCCATACCAAAGATTTTGTACAATTCGTTTGAAAAAGGTGGCTTGTTTTGGTTTTTAATCCTACAACCACTAACGTAGAATTGACCTTTTCAGTAGTTCAAAGTAACTGAGCTCTTTCTTACTGTTTCAAGGTTACCGAAAAAGGAGTTTTAGCAACAGTTTGGGACAATGGTTAACATATGTCAAGTTTCTCTGCTTAGAAACAGTAAACGTGAAAGCATACATCGTGTTGTGTAAACGGAAAAGGAACTGTAACAGAATTGAAAAATACCGCTTCTGCAACCTGTCTGCTTCCATGTAGCCAGAAGTTACCTTCTTCTTCACCTCCTGCCTAACCTTATGGCTCAAATCTCTGCTTTTGAAACAGGGTACCTATAATAATCTTGGTTGTTTTTTTTTTTTTTTTCTTTGAAGAGTCAGCGAAGTGAACTCATAGAGCTGTTCACGTTTGGTTTTTCACTTAGCTGCATCATTCTACAACAGAAGTGAGGAATTTTTAGCGCCACAAAACTACCTCCCCACCTTTAACCTCAGTATCCTGACCCGTGGCAACTTACAAACTGTCATGAAAACACTAACTTTGCTCAATACTAAACCCAACAGATTTCAGATACATGCATTCCACGTTGGCTTTAGTGCCCAAAAAGCTTAGGACACTCCCACCCTTGTGCTCTCCCACCCTTCGATCCATCCAAGCGTGAGGCCGTGGTGTAAATCAGATCGCTACAGTTATCCTTACGGAATTTACTTCTAACCCAGACCACTTCTTGGGCACCGGGTACAGCACCACCCCATCGACAGCTCAGGCACAGAAAAATCTTCTGTGGGGATAAACGGGTGACCTGGAAAGCCCTCAAACGGCTGAACCAGGAACGACGTCGAGCTACACCCTTAGCAGAAATCTCAGGCTGATAACATGCCTTTGGCAACACACCTCATCCCTAACTATTCCTTCAACAGATAATAACTGGCTGCTCTGAGACAGAGAGGGGAAAAAAACACCTTACTTATCTCTGTCAACATCTCACTGTGCTCCATCGGTACCAGCACCCCTTGCTCCTTCAAACTGTCAAACTGGTTAGTATAATTAAGTTTATAATTGAATTAGAACAACTGCTCTTAGTGCGTACTTAACATCAAGCCTGCTATTTCTATTTCAGACTCGAAACACTTGTGTATCTAAACACGCATCTGTTTCCCCCAGCACCAGCTGGCCTAATAAAAAGGTGCTGTCTCCCACTGCAAATCTTGCTTTGCTTCACTTGAAAAAACTGCTGGTTGGAGCTGCCAAACCGTTCCCGTTTCAACCCGATCGACAGCACTTTCTAAACTTGCTTGAAAACCCTATTTTAAGTCAGGTCAGTAAACCTAGTTTGAACTCTGCTCACCGCTGCCAAGCCTGACGGTATTTATGAAAAAGAAGAGGCAAACACAAGGCTGCTTTGCTCAAAATTACGTCAATGTGCGGTATTCGCTCTGGCGTCCTGGAATCTGTGGAATGCCAACCTGTAACCTTTAGCTGCAGCGGGTGACTGGACCAGGGAAATGAACCATCCAGCTAAGGACGCAGCGTTTCAGAACTTCGATTTCCTCTAGGACAGCGACTTCAAACTGCAAGTGCACAAAGCAGCTAGTGTTCAGTCAGCTACTTCACAAACACCGTTATGTTAAAACCTGAAATAGATGCCGAGCCGCAGCCTATGAACGGGGGCCGAGGTGACACCGTACCCTGCAAAAAACACAGGAGCCGGCGGTTGCGGGGCTGAGCCGGTCCTTGGTCTCTGGGTTTGGGAATCGGACTTTTATTCTCCAAACCATTCCCCCTGAACTACCCCGAGATGCTGAAACTGCCCCCGTGTCCCCTTCCTCCCAGCTTCACAGAGAGGACAATTTTCAGGCGTTTTCTCTTGTAAGGAGTTGGCGAGGGGCTTTTGTTCTTGGACAGTCCTCTGTCAGCCCGGGAAAGAATCACTGACGGCGAGATAAGTTAACTCCAGAGAACTCCACGCGGAGCTTTAATGGTACAGCAATTTCACCCAGCAAGCTGAAGACTTGAAATACTACAACCCATTTATTTACCGTTAGCAGCAATATTCCCTTTCGCCGTTGAAGGTGTATAAAAGTGCGTGTTGGGCTTTTCCTACGTACTCCAGAAGTACTACATTTGATAAGAGGCGGCCATTTATTTTGTAAAAATCGGGGATTCAGCACACCACTTCTGACAAGTTCACGTGGCCGTTGACTTCGTCTACCATTAGTGTCACTTGCAAAAAGCATTTGTTAGCGTCTTTGTACTCCCGGCACAAGCTTGTTCTTATGTTCACCATTTTTTTTTTTTTTACTGTTGTTGCAAGAGCACTTTGCAAGGATGCTACAGTGACAAGTCGCTTCTGAAGCAGCCACCTCTTCCTCTGAAAAATTCGTGGCAAAGAGACTTTCCGACTTCGTCTACCATTAGTGTCACTTGCAAAAAGCATTTGTTAGCGTCTTTGTACTCCCGGCACAAGCTTGTTCTTATGTTCACCATTTTTTTTTTTTTTACTGTTGTTGCAAGAGCACTTTGCAAGGATGCTACAGTGACAAGTCGCTTCTGAAGCAGCCACCTCTTCCTCTGAAAAATTCCTGGCAAAGAGACTTTCCAAAAGAAGATTTTCCTAAATCTGGGTTACAGACCAGCAGAAGCCGCTGCGGAAGGGTGGCAGGCAGTATTTCGGAACTAGCGTTAAGCTTCATAGAGGCAGACAAAAAGACTATCAGGAAGCAGCTATGGTTCAAATGTGGAAATGCACACAAATAATTCCAGGTCTGTGTAAACAGCCGACATAATTTTCAGAGGAAAGATGAACTCTGGGCCTCTAACTGTTCAATACTTGTGGAAACTGCATTGTGGCAAGAAGCTCCCCCCTAATTTTAAACGAACTTGTAAGGATCCAGCCAAGTTCCACACAAGGGCTGTAACAGCTGAGGTTTACAAAGCTGAAGTAGAAAGGCTGCAACTCTTCACAAAAAACTGCTGAAAAGATGGGCACGTCTGGAAATCCCGACCTGTGCCAGGGTCCACGATAACTCTACTGGCTTAGCACTAACCAAGGCAAACCCCTGCAGCACAGGAGACAGAAGCAGGTGCAAAAGCACAGGTTCTCACTTTACTGTAAGTTCTCCGACAGACCAGGGAAAGTATTTCTCTGCAAAAGGCAAGGAAAAAAAAAAAAAAAAATCCAACAGCTCTTCTTCCAAAAGAATTACTCAGCAACAAGGAAGGCCCAGAGTGCCCATGAGATACCTCTTTAATATTCCTAACAAAACTCTTAAGTTTCCCCAAAATCACACCGTATAATACCAGAAAGCAAAACCTTTAACTGTAACATGCCATGAGAACAAATAAGATATGTGAGGGCATGGCGAAGTCCTGGATCGCAGTCAGAGCACTGACTCACGTTACCATTGCTGTTGAGAATATTAATCTTTAACACGGACAGGAAAAAAACGACTCAAATCTCAGATGATGGAAGAGTGGGTTTGCATGACGCAGGTCTGGGAGGTGCGTTTTAATTCTCGGAGCTGGTGAAAGCACTGAGACAAGTAGTAGGGTGCCCAAAACAGCCATTTATTCTACAAAGTGCTTTTTATTGTAAATTGAGATAGGAGGTCAGCTGCAACAGAATACTTCTGAAAGGATAAAAGTAGAGAACATTTACATACGCATTTTAAGGGAAAGTTCAAGGTGCTATTTTTGCAGTATCAGACTTCTTTCCCCCTCACAGCAGAGTACCGGCTACCTTTGACCAGTCTGAGTGACCGGAACGTCAGCCGAGTGTTGAATAGAGGGAGCTGATAGCCCTCCTCTTCGAGATGCTGTGGCTCCCAGCCACTTACCACCCCTGCACTTGATCATTCAAAAGCCAGGTACTGGTTTTGGCAATTGTGCCTTAATCGCTACTGTTTTTTTAAAAAGTTAATTAGATTAACTTTTTGAACTATATCCCCGCACAAGAGAGTACAAAGTTCACCTGCTGCGGCCTTTAGTTTTAACTGTTATTAGCATCAATGCTCCGAACTCGAGCTCTCCACATGCTGGAACATGCAGTTTACTCAACCTCGAAAAAACCCACGCGCACCAGGTGTGAGGCTAATGAAAGAGCTCCTCTTTCTGTGCAAATTCCTAAAAATAGCTACAAAAATTCTCATCTCTCTCCTCAGCTTTCGTCATGATGAGCCCAGGGCCTGCTCACCAAAACCATTTTGTCATCCTCATTCATCACCTTGAAGCGGGTTCCAAAGCTTTACTGAACAGAGCGTGCTCCTGGCCTGCGCTCTTTCAAAACTCCGGTAGCCCGTCCCTCAACCGCCAGCGCCCTCCTGGCACGCAGGGCGAGAGGCACGTCCCCTTAGCGCGGCCGTCTTGACTCAGAGCTGATCTGAACAGAACTGAAGGGGCCTGTGAGAGAAGCCAAAGCATCTTGTTAGAGACCCTGGTGAGAACATATTACCGCACGTCCGTTGCGAGGCAGAACAGGGAAAGGCACCGCTTTTCCAATCCGCTTCTGCACATTCCCGTTACCCCATTTCGACTTCGTTCACCAAATGACATACAGTACCTTTAGCACGCTCTTCTCTTTCCTCCTTGGTTCTGCAGAGTTTCTTTGGGGTTTTTTTGTTGTTGTTTGGCTGGGGTTTTTACACCATGGGTATTAAACACAAACCGCACAATACCTGCTGTTAAAGCAATACAGACCGAGAATAAATCGGAAATATTTGCTTAGTTCCAAACATCTCGGTTGTACTGGTTCTAAACTGTAAAGCTTCAAGTAAAAAGTGTACAGATTCAGAGTGGGAAGACCAAAGTCGTCTTCATGCTACAAAAGTGCCTCAGCATGTGAAATCAGGATGTCTGCTGGATACACGAAAAGAGCAACATCTACTGTAATGAAAGAGAGGGCAACACGTCTGCCACTTTTATTTTAGAATCTTAAAACCAACATAAAACATAGCACAGAGCTGCTGTTCTAGTACCGTGAGGTCACGACAAAGAAAAAAGCTGTAAACCATTAGTTACACCATCACTGTTTTTCGGGAGTCGCTGTTTCTACACATAACGTGAAACACAACGTGTCTTAGGGATTTTTGTTTTGTTTTCCCCATTAGTCATTTGCATGGAAATAAAGAAGTCGAGTGTGGAAAAAATCAGCAGTCATATTCTGACAGTGCGGCAGGAGAGATTAGATAAAGATGAAGAAGTATTACAGCTGAGAGAGGAGCTGGTAGAGCCCAGCACGCAGCAGAGAGGATGGAAACGCGTGCACCCAAACCAAGTTGGATCATCTGTCGATAACGGTGCCTCCACAAACCTTCCCAAACTTCCCAGTGGTGGAAGAGAACAAGGCACGGAACTTACCAGCTTGGGCCGACACATCTTCCAGCGTGTCCTTTGCAGACGGGATCTGTTTGAAAGCCCCACGCATGTCCTGACCTCAGAAAGCAGCTCTCCCAACCCCTGCATCTGGCAGAATTAAGAAGTCATCTGCCTGACCGCAATAGATTACAGATGCCAAGGCCTCTTCATTAACTTCACCAGCAACCACATACTTGCAGCAGACTCTCATGCAGCTCTGCCTTGTCATTCCCTCGTAAAAGTGACACTTCTAGATTTATTCTTGACCCTTGCCATCCCGTATATACGGCCTACAGACTGCAAGACTTTCTCCTGACCGATCTCAAATTGGGAAGAGAATTTAATCCTACTGCAAACCTTTCTTTTTCATTTCTATCGCAGGAACTGCACACCACTTCGCCTCAGGCAAATGAGAGTTTTGGTCTCTGCAGCCGTCCAACTCACAGCTGTCATGAGGCAGCTCTATAGCAGATAAGCAATACACAGATCAATCGGGAAATTATTAACGGTGGAAGTGTCACAGAGCCAGAATTCAAGCCATACATAGTGAAATTTAACCTGCTAAACGGTCCCATCGGCTTCTGGGCAACAAAAATTAGCCTGCACGGCACAGTAAATGGCCACAGCCGACAGCAGACCCTTCTGACCGATGGGAGAAGCTGAGAGCTGGCAACAGCTCGTAATCAAAAAAGCTTGGGAAGCCCGGACAGACAATCCAGAGCTCTGTCTGCAGGCACTGAGCCGGGCTAGATGAATACGGCAAGAAGATGAAAGCATAGCTACAACTCCTAGTCTAGATAAAACCCGAAGATTAAAGATCACGTTGTAGGTGTGTAAAACATGTTACTACTCCTTTCATGAGGAGGCGATCTGAAATGTTTCCGTGAGACACTTGCTGGGATTACAAACAGGCAAACCGATACTGTCATGCTCAAGGAAAAGGTGCTAGTGTGCTAGGAGAAGAGGCCCGGCCCTTCAAAGGTGGTCTCATTTTGCGGCACACACCTGCCAGAATGCTTGGCAACATTAACGCGGTGTTAATTTCATCTCTCAAATATTGAGCGCAGCAGCTCTGATTATTTAAAAACATAGAGATGTTTTCATCTCTCAAAGATACCTGATTATAGATGTTTCTGTACAACTGCAGAAACCTGGCTAAATGAAAACAATCTGAAGAAGAATGAAGTAAAAGAAAACAAACACAAAATGGGACACCACCTGTGTTTACTGAAGCTAAAATACGTCAAACTGACTTGATAATGTATTTTTCAGGGGAAGAAGAAAAAAAAAAAAAAGGAAATGCCACATATGATGAAAAAAACTTCATTAAAATGTCTGAATAACATGGCATACGGAGTTATTAGTGAAAACAGGGAGATGAATAGACAAACGGCAGCTAAGGAGCCAGCTGAAAAAGAGTAATTCCTGCACTTGAAATAACAGGTTAAAGAATTTACCTGTGAAGCGCCATAAGGACTTGTTTTAGCAATGCGCTCCGAGTGTTTCCGTAGAGACACTGGATCAAAAAAATGCTGATGAAAAAGTTAAGATGGATCGTCAGCACAAGGCATGAAAACAAATGACTGAGAACTGGAGTCCTAGGAAAAGAATGAAACCCATGTGAAATTCAACAGTATGAAATTAAAACCTCAACGTTACATACGAGGGAGTCAGTAACGGACTTTAGCTATAATCTGGGAGCTAATTAATTAAAAGTGACTTTGGAAAAGATCTCCATACTGTTAAATTCTCCATTAAACAGCTAACTGAAAGGCCCACAGAACAACCAGACTATTTTAATACCTCGGGTTTTTGTCAGAGGTTTGTCAACACCTATTTTAACCTCCTGAAAGGTTCTCAAGAGGGTTTTTTTTGGCGTGTTTTTCTTCTCTGTGCGCCTCCCCCTTAACCTGCCTCTAAACTATGCTTAGATCTTTTCAGAGCATCTGACTTAACCAGGCGGCGTTTCGGCTAGAAACATGTACTAGCTAGAACTGATAGGGCACACGTTAAGTGCACTGATCAGCAAGACAGCTCTTAATCTCAGGATCTAATTAAAAGAAGAGATTATAATAATCAGGGCAGTACAGTAGCGCATGCCCTATGTAAACTGTCGATCTGACGCCACCGACTGCTTTTACACAACAACTAGAAGACAAGACGTTTCTTGAAACCATTTACAGATACATAACGAAGATCCACGTCATTCGCTTAAAAGACTCCATACCTTTCTACACAACTGAGGTTTGCGGGCTGCGACAAATTCCGTATTTCGCGCGACAGCTCAACTCTTAAATAACATTTATCCGGGAGAATTTAAACAGTAGCTTTGCATCAGTCTGGTGAAGAACGCGCCAAGAGCTTCAGGAACGCAATCAGGTACAATGTTCTGGCTACTCTTTATTCCTAACGACACCCAAGAAACTCCACACATGTTCGTAGCCTGTATTTCCTTCCCGTCCCCCGCCCTCGCTCCCCCCCATCTTGTTCTCCCTAGCCAGGCCAGAGTTTTTCAAGTTTTGGTGTGATCATTTGAAGTGGGCTCTCTCAGAGAACAGAATGTTACCATTCACTACTTCAAAGGACCCCAATTTAACTTGTTGCCTTTTTGAAGCTGCAGTGGAAAGTATAAACTTTATGTGCCTAATACAGCTTTCACGTGGTTGAATAAGCAAACTAGATAAATGCCACTTTCCCCAGCCTCCAGCACTTTGAACTTTTCATTGTAGGAATCTCACATTAGCATTCCACATAACACATAAAAGCAAGTTTTCGGATAGTACTTAAAACTGAGGCTCATTTAACAATACGAGCAGTAACTGCTAAAAGGTCTTGTTCTATACTGAATTACACTTATTCTTATCATAAAAATTAATGAGCAAACTTCACTAGATAGAATGCATTGAGATATTTCACAACAGACTCACTGTCCTGCAATTCCCGTTTTTCACCAGTTCTCCGAAAAAAGCACACGACCAAACTGTGAGACCGCTAGTTTAAGAGTGGTATGCCCTGAAAGCGCATGCTAGAGATACTGCGCCATCAAGATATAAGCAAACCTCTGTTTGGGGCTTTTTTACTAGAATAAAAGCAACAAGTGAATTCATACCCCTCTTCGCATCCTTACGTAGGCGAGGCCCGCAGAACGTAGCCAGATCATACTGAATGGACAGATGCGTTCCCTCCCCGAGGCGCACGCTCAAACCGAACTTTTTTTTTCCGTGACAGTGTTTGTGCGGAATTTGTATGTGACCTTAATACCATCTTTACACTTTTGCTCCGTGCAAGTTCAGTGTAATTTTTTCCAAATTTTTCAGTCTAGAAAAGCCAATACGTGACCATTTCACACTCTGCGTAATAAAAAGCGAAGGCTTCGCTTCATCATCTTTGGTCTCTAACAGCAGTACAAATGAACGACACAGAACAAAAAAATACAAGTTAAACATTAAATTCTTCTAAGGACTGCAAATTGCCAAAAAATATCCATAAAGTACTTTTATTTGTAACGTGGCAGCAACCTTCTAGTGTAAACTCATTCCAAAAAGCTATTTTTTTCTTGTTTTACCATGGCTACGTTTCAGTGTTCGCTTTCAGAAACTCTGCAAGCACGTCAACATAAACTTATGAAAAATATACATCAAAAAGACTACTCAAGCCAACCGCCCAAATTAATAACAAAAGCAGGAATCTCCGAGCCCTTTTTGGTGGCACCACGTGAAAGAAATATCAAGAAAAATGGCATGGTTTTTTTTGATCTGCATACCAACATATTCTACTATGGTTCGAGATTCGCTTGGTAGCACTACTGCGTTAGATCCAGGAAACAGTCAATATGAAAAAAAGAAAAAAACCACCAAACCATCCTAAAACAACTACTCTGCTTCCCCGCACACGTATTTCTTCACTTCTTCCATGACAAAACCAGGGCCTAACTGGGCACTTTATGCCCCGGGAGCTGCCAACAGCAACCAAACTGAAGAATCCCTCCTCTCCGCTATCACCCTCAAGCTGTGCCTCATCGTGCACGAGGCTTTAATTTTTGTCGCTCGGAAATGACAAACCTGTCTCCTCATTTTACGGAAACAAATGACTGTAACTGCATATCACAATCATTAGGTTTGTGACAGCCGAATTTGGCTAAGTGCAAGTTTTCACGAGCTCAGCACAAAGCTTACCTGTCAATCGGTTTGTTGAAGTATGTATTCAGGTTTATTACAAAAAATGACAGCGTTCCTTCTCCCCCTTTTATTCCAGATTAGCAAGGAAGCGTTACACCTGGATGAAATCCACGTTACTGACAATAAATGAATTTTTCTGCAGTCCAACGCAAACCTTACGTCTCCCCGAAGCACGCTAGCCCCATTAACGCCTGAAGGACTGGAAGCCCGCGCTGACAAGTAACACCACGGAAAAACCTGGGTGAAGAGCGAAGGGGAGAGATCAAGGCGAAGTCACACACGGTGTACAATCCGGAGAGGCGAAAAGGCATCGCTAATCCAGACGGCGTGGACGGCGGCCAGCTAGTCAAGGTGTCACAGACACGTAAACAAGCAGCCACCTTTCCAACGGAAGCGGCTATAAAGAATCCCGAACAAGTTTAAGCAAGGCAGTAATGCGGTTGTGTCATCACCCTTTTAGCACTATGTGTACCCTTTATTTTCCTAATGATTCATGTATACGGATAAACCTAAATGCTTAAAAGGAGTTCTTGGCCCCGAAAACTAAAAATCCTTGTGTTTATTCACAAATCACGTTATCAGGTGAGCAGCAACTATAAGGGCTTTCTAACTTTCTTCCCTTGTATGGCCAAACCTGGACGGGAAGAAACACATCCATGGTTCAGGCTGGGGATAAGGAGAGTTCTGTGGGTGTTTGGGGGCGCTTTTTTTTGGGTTTTTTTAGGGACTGGTTGTTTTGTTTGTTGTTTTTTTTAAAAAAAGCCTTTAGCCTCTTTACTAGCATTTCACAGAAACTTCTCAGAGTAGGACTTTCTTAACAAGGACATTTATCCACTTAAAAAAAAAAGGAAAAAAATACACTGAAAGAAAACTGCAGAAACCGTCAGACCTGCAGAGCTCCAACAGTGTGTAAATACCCGCCCCTAACATGGGACCACCTTGCCCCTTAATCCACTAGATATTTCCAAACCCACTCCTGATTTCTAGGGCTCTCGGGTCTCCATAGGACGTGGCATCTTCGTGCTCCCAAAAGACCTAACTCTGGCAAGTCCCCACCAGAATTGCAGCTTTTCCATAAAGCACTCTTGATAATACCCAAAGACGAAATGCTGTATCAACTACCAGCTGTAGCTAGATTTATAAACTAAGATCTTCTTCAGTATCTGTGACTGTATTTCCACTAAAATAGCTCTCGCTACAATTACTGTGTTCAGTTGTACTTCTGAATATAAAGCATTCTACGCAGTACATGTTTATAATGTTATCACAGATGAGCTACAAAGCGTCCCTTTATTAGAAAGCATCTCTTAATGCTCTGAGAAAACAGCTTTTATTCAGTCTTCTTGGGGAAAGCGAGCAAACAAATGTTGTGGTCAGATCACCTCTGAACAATATAGCAGAGCTCAAAGGAAAGAAGAAAAAAAAGTGATGTAGAGCCGTCTCTGCAAACAGGTAGACTGGGACAATAAAGCTTGGAAAAGAAAAAAAAAAGAAACAAAGAGAGAAAACTGAGAACACAGATCTATAAAATTGCAAATGAGGTGGCGGCTGGAAAAAGATTCTTCATTCTTTCTCATACTAAAAAAACTAGGAGGCACTCAACGAGATTACCATTCATCGGCTTTAAAACAACCCAAAAAAACCCCAGGAATTATTTTTGCACAAATCGCACGGCATCCTGTAGAAGCCACAGGTGTAACTGTTGAAAAGGCCCAGGCAAATCCACGGGCGACAGGTCCAACAGGCACGATTAAGCACGGCCGTCAGCACATCCCCTCTAGCTCAGCCCCCTCCCAACCCTTCACCACGGGTAAACGCGCGGAGGAACCGTGGCTGCGCCGTCTCTACGTAGGCTCTTCCACCCTCCCGCTAACGATTTACTTCTGGCCGCTGTCACGAACCACACACCGAGCTCTGCACGCGTTTTGCAGCCTTGTTATCCCCTCATTCGCATCCTCCGATCAACCCGCTCACGTGAAATAATTACTGCCCCAGCTCCGAGTGGGAATATATTAAAACCACACTACCTACAAATAACGCTCAGTTTAAGTCCCTTCCGGAACTTGATGAAATGGAACATAAGAAATGAAATGCCGAGTTCCCATCCGTACGCGCCAATGCCATGTTATCGGGTTTGCAGTTCGCTTCCCACCACCACCGTTTCATTTAGGCACCTTTTACAAAGCAGCACGAGACATTTGTTTTCATCCAGCGAAACCATTAGAAGAATCAATTTGATCTCCAAAGCAAGAGTAATGGACTCCTATGTTTGCTTAGCAATAAGTACACAACTCTTTAATTAAATCTATATGCTAGAAACTGCATCTTTCGAGGCAACAGCAGCAGCCACAAAGAGAGCGAGGCGTTTCAGCTTCTTATGTAAACCAGCGTTTTCAGTATTGTTTTTCTGCCTCTAACTACTGAAATGCTAACCACCTACTGCCATATCGAAATGCTCTCACAGGTAGAGGCACATCCCCCACCCGGTTTTGTTCCCGCAGTCTTACACAACACTTTTGCAAAGAAACAAGCAATTAAGTTGCTGTCCCTTTTCCGCCACACACGACTCCGAGATTGATGTCATATTTCAAGCGACAGACTGTGAACGCGCTCTGCAACCGTAGCATTTAATTTACAAGTCAGCACTTGACACGTTGGAGTATTTGGAATTCCTGAAGTCTGGCTGTCTGCACAGTTGCATAATTTGAGCAGGGATAACCTACTTATAAGCGGGCGAGATAGAAGAATGTCAACAGACAATCCCTTCTACGTCAAGGGACATCTCCCTCCTTGTCACGCGCCAGCAAAAGCATCACTGCTTTGTCACGGTTTGACTTTCTCCTTGTTTAAGATGCTGGATTAAAAGGAGTGAAGTTACACACGTCGCCCCACCTTCTCACAGGAATACGCTCAAACGTTCTCAAAGCCCTTTGAAAAAGAAGTTTACCAGATGTAACGGACAACGCCAGCGAAATGCCAGACGCGAAGCAACCAAGACAAGTGCCAAGTGCCCAAGACCTTCCCCTGTATCAGCGATAAGTCACACAAACACCGGTCGCCCCATAGCACCGGCATCACACATCCATTCATGAGAAGGACATAAAAATAAAAAGCCTCCTCTGAGCGAGTCACGGGATACAACCAAAAATAATGTTCAGATGCTCGTTCAACTTCACACACGGGGGAAGTTGTATTTGCTTTTGATCCTCTCAGCACACAGCTGACCAGAACCTCCCAACAGCACACATTTGCTACAGACACCAGAGAACGAAACCACCCCTTTTAAAAGTTGCCAGAGTTTATGATTAACCTCCTGTTGCAACAAACACGGCAAGGATTCAGTTTCACTCGCTGACTACTTCTCTCACCTATGACCGAAGAAATACATAAGGACACTCCCCCCGCTCCAAACCGCACCGTCACAAAAGGAGGAATTCTCTCACTCTGTAAACAAAACCGGTGCGAAACCTTCTGCGTGGGAAAGCGAGCGCGATCCTCCCTCCTGACGAGTCAGCGTCCATGCAAAACCCACCTGGGGAGACTAAAGCAGGGCTGGAAATTCCCTTCCCCTGGAAAGGGACTGCTCGGAGTCTTCGCACCAATTAAAGTTTCGGATTAAAACCAGCTGTTTAAATAGAAGTAGTCCCTCGGGAGAGACACTTGCAGCATTGTAACCGGTTTCTGGTATAAACAGTTTTACATCAACGGAGGCATTTACACGGGTAGGGCTGCGTCTAAGCCAGCAGGTTAACACTTGTTCAGCAGTAGCTCCTTGAATAGACGCACTTAAACCCAGGCAAGGTCTCCAGGTGCTTCACACCTCGGATCTGCGTCGACCTCAAGCTGCAGTAAGAAACCACGATGGCAGAAGAGCCCACCGCACACAAAACACCCTCCTGCGCTAAAGCCGTGCCCGCTCAGTGTCACCTTGCGGGGTCCGCAGAGAGTGCCCCGCGTGTGACAAACAACACGTCACTTGGTCTACAAAAAAAAAAAAAACGCAGCTGGCAGCCGGGGATCAACTTGGGAGGTGAACTGGGTGACCTCCACCTAAGCTAAGTGTACCAGACACCCTAAAGATAAATAAAAACTAAAAAAGGGGAAAAGGAAAAGGTTCATGTCAGGCAGAAGTACAGAAAGAAAGCAGGGGCAAACATGTAAGCAGGAAACCCACGTGGGTACGGCAAATGAAGGACCTCACGCGAGGAAAATTAAGAAAGGAGGAGACTTCTAGAAACATCAGAATAGATCCTGGGCCGGACAAATTACGTGTATGACCAGAAAAAGAGAAACTGGATGTATTTTAGACCCATGGTTTCCAGCTTGGGATCTGCAGATACCTAGGAAGTACACAGACTACTTCTTTCTGCTCTGGCAGACTGCTCAGAAAAGAAAAACCAAAGCAAAAAACAAGGTAGGCTTAACCTGACTGTATCTCACTGCAGTATCAGCAGGGTGCATGAAGAAAACAGGCTGAAAGCCTCGGTCATGAAAGATGTAAGAGGCAGCCACGAAGCGCAGCCAAGAAGAGATAAGAAATGGGCAAGAAGGGGTGACCGCTCTGGCACGGGTAGCAAGGAAGTACGACGGTCTGGGGGCAGGCACCGAAACAGCTGCCACTGGGCGTCTGTGGGAACATCCAAGACGTGAAAGGACAGACAGTGGAAACCTTCTCCCCGGGAACGTGTAGGAGAAATGCCTGCCTGCCTCCCCAGGGCCACCGGTCAAATGCCGCTTGCGCCTTTCCTGATGCCTGCCAACAGGCGATGCACCGGCTTTTGGGAGGCAGTCAGCGGGATAACGCTGGTGTGTGCGAATATACGCAAGAGGAGGCAGATTCTCCCTCACCAGTGGGTAGAAGAAGCCCCACAGCGCAAAAAGGAGACGGGCTGAAGGAATCGCCCCTTAAGCTTTGGTGGAAAATATCTGCACGTCTACTTGGGTGGAAAAAAACCCAAAAAACTTAGCCGCTTTTCGTAGACAGGAAGAAGCCTCCTGGGGTGTACGTATTTAACAGGCTCTGGTGGTCAAGCACGCAGGCGTTGCCCAGCACACCTGTGTGTGGAAAGAATTACGGCAGATTTCGGGACCCTCGCTCGGTGTGTACGAAAGGAGGCAACGGGCTCTGGGCAAGCAAGAAGCAGGCTACAGCCCCTTTTTTTTCAGCACCTGCCAATATTTATGTTTGTATATAGGAAAATAACCCCGAGCACATGGAAGGAGAGCAAAGAACCATGCAACAGATCTCGGCAGACGAGCGCTACGATCTCCTCATCATGCGTGGACGTGGGTGCAAGCAGAGGCAGCACGGTAGACCCTGGCTGAC
>KL266059.1:2698-34616 GCA_000699545.1 Podiceps cristatus | reverse complement strand
CCGTCAGAAGGCCCCTCACCTACGGGACCAGCCGCCAGGTACCTGACCTGCAGGAAGATAAAATCATAGCAAATCAAACGGGCCTTCTTATCGTCTCGATTTATTGCAAAACAAATGAGCAGGAAGCTCAGCACCTCCTGCTCAGGGGCCGAGCCAGCAGCTTCTGAGTCGTCAGAAGCTTCTCCTCAGTGCTTGGGTGGCTTTGATGTCCTTGCATGGTGAGAGGAGGCATTTGGGTGCTGCTCTGATTTCTCACTTGGTTCAGGAAGGGAAGAGCAGGAACCTGATGCAAGCTGGCAGTCCCTTCTGGGCCCCACTGGATCCCTATCAGACCCAGGCAGGAATGGGGCTGTTTTGGAGCCAGCCCTTTTCCATAGCACAGAACAGTCCTTTCAGTACCAAGGATGAAGCCTGGCCCAAATCAACTTCTGCAACCTGCAGGCCTGGCCCCCCAGCTCCCCTGCCCTGTGCCAGCAGGCAGCCTATGTTCTGTTGGCTCCTTGGGAGCTGCTAGTGCTGCTTGACCCTTGTCAGAGCCCCAGCCCTACCAGCTGTGCTGCAAAGCTCTGCAAGTCCTGCAAAAGCCTCTGCTGGCCCCAGCTACCCTTGCCCAGGGGGCAGTTCCCCCCACCACCCTCATACAGAACAGCTATCTGTCTGCGCATGGAAATGGCCGTTTCTGCTGCCAACTGGCTTGCGTCCATGTACAACCTGGCAGCCTCTTGAGCTTCCTGCCCGGAAAGTTGCAGCAACCTGGGATCTCTCCTGCCACTTCAGAGGTACCAGCCAGCAAACTGACAGAGCTAGAGGCCACAGCCAGGCAGTCACTGGCCTGCAAGCTCAGAGGAGAGAAGGCATGGCATTCAGAGAGGCCAGGGCAGCAGTGCTCAGCCCTGGGGCAGCAGGGAGAATCCATATATGGCTGCTATGAGCCTGGGTTCCTAGAGTCCTTACGTACCTTCTCTGCTGTTGTGCTGCCCAGTTAACAGGAGGTGGAGACCCTCAGAACATTTCCCTGGCAGAGCATGGGTGACTCCCTCCAATGTGGTAGCGCTTAGAGCAAACGTGCTAGGATCAGACCCCTCCATTCCCTTCCCCAGCTGTGCTGAACTTCGAAGGGTTTGGGCCAGGCTCCACCCCACTCTTGCTGGACTCTGTTCCAGGCTGTTGAAGTGATTCTTGCAAATCTGTTCTGTTGCAAGTACTGTTTTCAGAAAGGTTTCTGGAAGGATACAGCCTTTTTGGTCCAAAAAGGAAGAGGTAACAAGTCCTGCTGCTTCTGTTCAGGCATGAGCCAAACCCCACCGGAGACAATAGAATGCAAATCCATCTAGAAGCTGCTGCTCAACCTTCCAGTGCCCATCACAGTGGGCACCTCCCCCTGTGGGAACCTTAGAACCTGGCAGATTTGCCAGAGCATGACCCACCTCTCTGGGAGGCCACAGCGCTGCGAACCCTCTGCTGTACAGGCCTCTTAGCTGAGAGGTTCAGCAAGACGGGAGCAGGTAGCTCTGCCATGCAGGATGGCACCAGACTCCCCAGTCACTGTGGGTACCTCCTTCTACCCATCGTGGTGCCAGGGCCGTCACTGCAGGTATAGCCCCATGCCCAGAGGCACGGCAGGGCTCTTATGTCTTGCTGCCAGGCTGTAAGCATTGTCACAGCATATGCCCAGGCACAGTGCCCAGCCTTTGCACTCTGGTGAAGGACGGGGCTATTGCTGCAGCCCTCTGCCATCCTGTGGCTGGTTTGTGCTGTGCTACAGGTGAGCACTTCATTCCCGGCGAGGGGATTCTGAGCTGCCCCACAGCTGCGCACACTTGCACTTGCAAACCCATTTCTTGACTTCCTGGCAAGGCATCAAGCCTGCATCCTTGACAGCAGCTCTGCCAATCACAGCAATTCCAGAAGGCTGTAAACTGCAGGAGAAGACTCAGGTGTCATTTCCAGCCCTGCACAACACACAGTGGCAGCACTGCCAGCCCAGCCTGATTCCGAGGGGTTGGAGGACAGTCTGGTTGGGGATACCCACCCTATTCCTCACTGTGCCCTGGGGCAAAATACCCTCATCTGGGCAGGTACAGCATCTATATACATGCACACACAGAGCAGGGTCCACTTATAACCTAGGCACAGCAGTTGTCTCAGTAGAGCATCTATCCCAAAATGTGCCCGTATCCTTCGTCCTAGGACTAATGCCTGTCCCTACCCTACACCCACACTGAAGCAACATCTCAATCTGAAGAGGCTGGAAAGCCTGGCCACAGTTAACAACTGGGTTGGGACAACACCTGGTCAGCCTGAGCTGCATGTAGGCTACAGTTCTGCCAGGCCAGGACCAGCAGCATGAGGTTCTGGTGGGCTGTCTGGCATCTCTTGCTCTCCCCATGGCCTCTCAGAGGCTGGGAAGATTGCTCATCATGCTGGAGTTGCTGGAGAGAGGTGCCCTGGGCCGCACATTCAGTCCTACGGAGCTACGGAAACTCTCCCGGTAGCGTAGGGAGCTCTCTGTGGATGAGCCAGAGTTGATGTCTGTGATGACCAAGCAGTTCCCAGGCTTGCAAAGTCCAGCCCTGACACAGCAGCAGCACAGCAGGCTTCCCACAGCACGGCGCACCTCCACGCTCCGAAGGGAGTAAATGATGGGGTTAACACCTGAATTAAGCATGGCCAGAGCCAAAGTCCAGTCCAGGCTGTGAAGGCGCATGCAGGTCTGAGTTTCACAGAAGACATCAAAGAGCAACAGGACAAAGAGGGGGCTCCAGCAGATAATGAAGGCACCCAGGATTATCAGCACAGTCTTGAGCAAGCGCAGGGACCGTTTGCGGCTGTGCCGGGAACTGGTTTGCTTAGAACTGGCCTGGACCAGCTGGAAGATGGAGATGTAGAGGCCAATGATCCCCAGGAGGATGATACTGAACATGACAACGGAGAAAAGGATGTAGTTCTTGGAGTAGAGAGGCAGGAGGACAGAGCAGGCATTGAAGTCACAAAGACAGTTCCAACCCAGCAGCGGAAGCAGTCCAATGATGAAGGCCAGCAGCCAGCAGGAAACAATCAGGCTGCGTAAGCGCAAGGTCTTGCTGGCTTCATTCTCAGCAATCGGCCTTACCATGGCACTGTAGCGCTCAATGGCAGTCACAAGCAAGCTGAAGGTGGAGGCAGCCAGTGCGATGAAGAGGATGCCTTCCCGCAGGAACCAGAGCTGAGGTGAAAGCTGGAAGGTCTTCTTGCCCGAGAGGCAGAGGTTAGAAAGGTAGGCAATCCCTGCAAGCAGGTCGCTCACAGTGATGCTGGCAATACAGGAGTAGACCCAGCGGCGGGCTCGTAGGCACCGCAGGATGGCCAGCAGCACAAGCAGGTTCTCCAGGATGATGATGCAGCTGATGATGGCAAAGGTCATGCGGATGAGACCCATGCCTTCATCGCCAGACTGCCGGTTGGTCAGCTTGCCTGTGAAGTTATAGTGCTGCAGGATGATGTTCACATTCCTCATGGCAGCCAGCTGCAGGCAGGAGCCTTTCCTGTCGAGCAGGTCAAGTCTGGGCCCAGAATATTGGGCAGAGCCCAGTGGAAGGGGAAGGGAGCGATTCACCAGCCAGCTCAGCTCTGGACCGTCCATCTTCTGAGCCCAGGTCAGCAGCCAAAGGATGCACGATGGAGGAAGGGTTGAGGTGGGGTGTGGAGCAGAGCAGACCCTCTGTTTGAGGGCTGGAGACAGCTGTGAGACTCTGCCCCACAGGACTGGCTCTGAGCCCAGCAGCCCTACCCAGGGTGGAGATGAGAGTTAAAGCCTTGTTTGCCAGCCCCACAGCACTGAAAGAGCAAAGGGAGAGGAGGGTGAGGTGTTTTGTAAGTCCATGCATGAGCATGGGCTTCCTGTTGTTTAATAAAGTTTCCTGTTGTGAGCTAGAGTATTGACATCGTTTCTAACAGCTGTCATCATTTCTCAGTAAGGATCTGGCTATTCTCAGCTTTGCTGCAGTTGTGAGGGTGGGACATGAATGAAATAATGTGTCAGGCCCCTCTTTGAGTCAGGGCAGGCTGGGTTGAATGAGGTAACACCTCCCACCTTGATGGGTAGGGTCTGCTGGGCTGAACAAAGCCAAGTGCTAGTAAGAGCACCCAGACAGCCTGAGACACTACGTGCTTTGCCTTTTGTGGTGCTAAATTCACCCCTGAGCCTGGCAGAAAGCACCTGTCTCTTCATCAACTGCTCTGTGCACCACCCATGCCCAGATACATCCCTTTCCAGGAGGAAGCTCCATGCATTCACCCCTCTGAGCTCCTCCATGGGCCGAGCTCCTGCCAGTCTCTCAGGAACACATCCACCCAAGTCCTGCCCTGTCAGTGCAGCGAGTCCAGGCACCTGTGTGTCTGAATTAGGGCTCAGCTCTATCCAGTTCAAAGGAAACCAGCTGGTCAAAGCCCTGCATGTGTCTTGACGCTGCACCCTCCACCTTCAGCTCTCTAAGAACCTGCTAGAGGTGGGTCAGGATCTTCCCACTGTCCAGGTCACAGACAGGGAATCAGAAGCACAAAGTTGCTGCCTCTTGCCTGGCATTGCTGAAGGCGCAAGGGGCTGCACTGAAACCAGAACCCAGGAGTCCTGACATGACTGTAATGTTAGTGTCAATCATTGACCTATTCTCTGTGTCTGCAAAACCTGACTGAGGAGAAAGTCTTGCAACGTGCTACTCCCAACCAAGGCTGTTGAATTGGCTTTATGACTCACCTGTCATGGCTGGCCTGAGGCTCTTGCTGCCGGAGGGAGGGTCAGCAGTTAGCAGTGCTCTCCAGCTGCTTGTCTGAGGCCCAGCACAAAGTTGGTACTGGGGAGGGCTCTTTGTGCGAAGTAAGTGAGACTTCTACCTACCAAAGTGCAAAAAGGGAAGTTACAACATCAACCACATTTCTGTGCAGGATGGACCCCACCCAAAACAGCTGCAAAGAGGCATAGAGAAAAGAAAGACAGAGCACCTTTTAACCCAGGATCGCAGCAGCAGCTGTGCCCTGCTTTCTGCTTTCACCTGTGTTCTCACTCCTGACTGGGACAATGGAGAGTTCCCCAGGTTGAGATTAAAGAGCAGTGATTTCTTCCATCAGCATAGCAAGCAGGGAGTTGTCCTGGGAGTCCATCCACTGCTTGATGAGTGGAGAGATTCCAGCCTGGATCGAAGCATAGACAAGTGAAAAATGCAAAGGAGGTTCCTGCTGCAGGAAGTCGTGTGCAAACAAGAGTGGTTCTCATCAAAAGCTGAGGGCTCCATGTTCCACATTTACCCTTTCAACTGGTGTTTTGGGCTTTTCTATCATCAGCTTGGAGAGAAACTCATGCTGATAAAGGCAGCAGTTGACCCCAAAAACTGAAGGAGTGGAAAACAGCAGGAAGGCTGGGCCATGAGTGCAGCATAACACACAGAAGAGGAGTGCATGCTGGACATTCAGCACAAAGAGCATACTCCCAAGTGGGCTGGGCAAATGCTCCCAGCACAGCACTGGAATCAAAAGGGTCAATGTGACTCTTGCACATCACCCCTGCTTTATTCTTGCTTCAGTCTGAGCCTCCAGGTAATGTGTCTGCTCAGGACAGAATTGGTGGAACATCCCTAAAACATCAGAGGATGAAGAAACTTGCCTTTTCAGGGGCCCGAAGTAGCTTCTCAAATAGTCGGCAGCATGTGAGCAGTCTCAGGCAAGAGATACCTGACAGGAACAAGCTCTTTGTCAGGGAGATCTGCAGAGAGTGTGGTGCAGGTGGGAGGCAAATGCTTTTGATGGCAGGAGGGATCGAGGCAGCTAAGCAGCTGGGACAGCTCAACACCCTCACCCATGGGGTGCCAGGTCCTCTGGACCAGCAAACTATCATAGGCTCGTCCTATTGCCCCTTCCACAAGCACATCAGGTGCCACCTAAAAGGCAGGGCTGGTTATTTTGTCAAGAGCTGTTCCAGTGAGACAAAACCTTGTTCTGTGCTCTGTCCTAGCACCTGGCTTGTCTGTCCTTTCTGTGGCAGAGGGGACTGGGTACCTGTGAGTCACGCCACGGTTTCACAGTAATGTCATGAGGGGGATGGCTCTGGGAAGCTGCTTGAGCTGTGTCCCAGCCCTTGCTGCTGCCCTTCCAGCATCTTCTCACTTCTGCCCCCCAGCAGCCTGCCAAGCTCCCTGCCTCATGGCAAGTCACCACACACCTCAAACACTGCTCCCATCCCATGGCAAGTCAGGGCACAATCCCATAGCCTGGGGGGCCTAGGGAGACTTGAGTCCCCTCCATTCTATGCAATCAGCTCACAGAGCGGGGCTTCGCTGGCTGGCACAAAGCTGGTCCCGCATCCCCCTCAGAGCTGCTGCTGCCAGACCCAAGGCAGGGAGTCCCCAGCTCCATGGCTGGGGGCAAACAAGGCTCCCCTTCAGCTGGACACCCGCACAAGGGAGAGTTCCTGTTGTTCTGCAGCGGCTCCCCATTGCTATCTGCACAGACGCAGGCTGAGCTTTATCTTGGTACTTCTCCTTTGCTGCCGTTTCAGTTCAGATGTTCTTTCTTTGAAATGAAGGGGGGCGGGGGAGGGACACCCCATCCTGCAACGTTTCTTTTCTCTTTCCTTCAGATCAAGACCACAATCTACTTGAAACTGCCTGATAGCAGCTGAGTGCTGGGCTTGGAAGGACCAGGGGAGGTATGGGGGCCAGCTGCAGCCCCCTGAACTGTCTGCCAGAGCTGTGGCCATAGCAGGTGTTCATGGATGCTGAGATGAGGCACCTTAGCTGCGGAAGCCCTGGAGCCCTGCACAGCCTGCTGCTACTGAAGTCAATGGGAAGGCGAAGGCACCTCGGCCCAGAGGGGAGAGTTTGTCTGCAGATGGGGATGACCAGAGAGGCGCAGAGCAGTAGGAGACTGGAGCCTGGCTTCCTGGGTTTGTGGCCAGTGGCATGCCTGGTCACTCCTGCCCTGAAACTGCCTGCTACCAGGAGGGTGTCCAGCTCCTGATTGTGTGGGGCCACAAGCAGCCACGGGGGAAAGACACAGCAAGCTACAAATGCAAGATAAAATATCAATGATTTCTGTTGAGGTTTTTGTGCTGTGCTCCTGCGCAGTCCTGATTAAAACTTGTCTTTTCAGACATTGTGATTAAAAAAATCCCTGAGTGAAGCTCTGTGGAGAGCTCTGCCTGGTAGGCCTAGCCAGGCAACCCCCAGGCTGGCTCATGGACAACTGGCATCCCCACCTTTATCCCACAAAGCTCCCTCCCCACCTCCCCATCCAGTCCCTGCTGGGTGGCCTCAGTACAGCCCAACATTAGCCAAGGCATCCATTTGCCCGCAGGTGTTTTTCTGTTCCAGGAAGGGTGGAGTTGTGCTGGTTTAAAAATGACTGATCACTCCTGGCAGTTGGTTGCTTGCATTTCCTAGCTTTGGTCTCTTCTAACATGCAGCAGCAGACAGTCATCTTTGCGGTGGCACATCCCAATCCCCAATATGGCAGGATGCTTCTGGCCCCACAGGAGCTGGGAAGAGCCAGCAAGGCCCCTCTGACTTGGGCTGACACTCAACCCTGGAGACTTGGTCCTTTAGTGCTCAAAGAATTGTCCCACACAGTTATTGTGCCTGGGTGTCAGTTCATTGAAACTGGATGGTGGTGATGGTGGGTCTCTAGGAAAACAGTCTCTGCAGTGTATCTCTGGATTTGAAGGAAAACAAGAAAATGAAAGAGAACATTTCAGGATTATCTCTTTTATAACACATTAATGACCTTAAATATCAAAGTTTTGTTGATTTTTTCTTTAAGTGGATTTTCTTTAGAAAATTGCATTTCCTCAATGAAAAACATTAAACAGCAAACAGCTGCATAAAATGTGTGCCCCCCCCCAAGATAATTACTTGGAAGTCATCCCAATAAAACACATCATCAGTGGGCCAGTCTAGCCCCTGTCTCCCATGGTGTCACACCTTTCCCTCCTTTGCGACAAGATTGAGATTTTGACCTTTTGGCTGATCTGCAGTGAAAGGCATTGGAAATACTCAGGGCCACTGGAGGCACTCCTCTTCAACATCCCTTCAGAGTAAGCACATCATGCTGCTTCTTTATAGAGTGGCATTTCATGCAGCTCCGGACAGCCACTGGCAGTGGCCAGAGAAGCAATCCCTCCCCTCCCTGGGGCTGGATTTTGTCCTGGGTAGCTCAGAGGGGCTGTAGATGCTAGATCAGCTCAGTGCCTGGCCTCCAAATGCCATACCCAGCACCAGCTCTCCTACTGCGCCTGGGACAAGCTCAGCTTTCCCCTAGCATCTTCTGCCCTGCAACCGCGTTTCTGGTGAGCAGACCTGTCCCCAGGACGGAGGGAGCTGCACGGTGCTCCCACCACCCCACTCTGTGTGGCACGGCCAGCCATGGTCAGTGTGGTGTGATCAAGGCCATGAGGTTGCTCCAGAGACCTGGACAGAGCCTCTGGCCCAGGGTCCCCTGTGCAGGACCCACAATATCCCTTAAGTGAGCTCATCAGTTCTGCTTTGCACCCTCTGGGGCAGGGCCTGCTCATCATTGCTAGACTTTTCACCACAGGGTCACAGCTGAGAGCTGTTTATTCCCATGTTCATGTGGGCATGGCAGGGAGGAGCTGGTCCTCACCCAGGAAACCGACCGGGGAAGGCTCAGCGTAAACAGCCGGGGGTGCCTATGCAAGGGGGAGGTGGCAGAGGTGTGGTTTCAAGCACCAGGCAGAGGAAATTAGGCTGGTTTGAAACCTAACCTGAGCACTGTAGAGGAAGGACAAGCAACACACCTCCCTGTGGTTAGTGCCGCTTGGCTGGGGCAGGGGCAAAGCATTTACTGGCAGCAGGGCTCATGCTGCAGCAATGTGTCTGGAGAGCATAAATTTATTCCAAGCTCTGCTGCTTACCATCCTGTGCATCACTTCCTCCACCTGCTGTTTCTTCTCCCTGCTTGTTATACATAAGAATGCTAAGTGGTTTTGGGGCAGAGAACTGCTGTCTGGTTTCTACTGTCTGCAGCATAGCCTGGCCTGCTACTACTGACCCACCGGCTGGGGAAGCAAACTCAAATGGCCCCAGGGCATCTGAGCCCGGATCTTTCAGCTTGGCACCACTGGGACCAAGGAGGAAGCAAGACCTTTGCACGAGGTTACTGCAGGATACAGAGTCATGGAGAGAGCTGCTGCTCACAGAGAGAAACAAAGGATCAGAGTGCAGTGGGAGCCCTGTGTTTGGGAATAAGGTTTTAATCAAACAAAAGCCCTGATGCCCAAGGACGCCCAAGCACGCGGGATAGCCCATGCCCCCAGACATCACTGCTAGAGTTAGTACAGACCTACCTCGAACCCAGTGGCTCTTCTGATGTGCTGGAGACTGCTCTGGGCAGTAAGAGAGGGATATATACATCTGTTGGTTTGTTTATATCTACACGCATACTCTCATTTTATTTCCAGGGACAGTTTCAGGGGCCTTCCATTCTCATTCCACAGCTCCCACTCAAATGTCCTCCTCCCAGCAATGCAGACTAACTGGCAGATCAGCCCCACTGCCTCCCCGGTGCCCTCCTGGGACCCTTGTCCTGTCAGCTTGCCCATCTGCCCCCAACATGGGTTCCTGCTGTCAGCTTGCCCAGAGCCCCCTCGCTTTGAGCCCTGGCTGGGAACAGCGAGGGCTGGCGTGAGCAGACAGGGGAGGAAGGGCTGGGAGAGACAAGCATTGTGCCTCTCTGACCCGTGAACAGAGTGCCAGAGGGCATCTTATCCAAGAAAGCAAAATCAGCCCAGCACCAGTTTGCTGGGCACACTGTAGGCAGAGGCAACGACAGTACCTAAGCACTGTGCTCATGCCAGGCCCGGCAGCACTGCCCATGCAGGACATGTCTGCCATGAAGCAGCACCTGTACTGCATGCCAATGGGGTTTTCAGGACAGGTTTTCCTCCTGATCCACTCTCCTTTCCTGGGAACCTTAGAGCTGTATGTGCTTTTTAACCTGAAATCACAATCAGTAGGAAGCAAAGTGGCATCATGTCTTGAGGAGGCACAGCTGAGTTTAAACCACTTCTCACAGACCTATATTAGGGCTGGTAACCAGAGACTGCTCCAGAAATGGTGATTTAAGATTAAAGTAAGCCTCATTTTCTTCAAGTGACATACAGGGCCCTGGAAAGCATTGGTAGAAAGTGTCCCAGGGAATGGGTACATAGACAGGGTCTTTGAGTAGAAAAATCTCCCATAGCAGGACCAAGGATTTTGGTGGGGAAGGGGGCAGCAGTGAAGCCTCAGAGTGCTAGTTGTTCTATTGCCTTTGTCTGTTGTGGGTTTTCATCAGTTCCTGGCTGCAGTTACAAGCCCAAATTAGTTGATTCAAACCAGATGCCTGCAGAGAATCTGTAGTGACCTCAGCCAGAGCTTCTGGGATGGTGAAGGAGATTGAAAGTACTCCAGGGATTAAAAGAGGCATTACCCCCTACTTCCCCAGCTCTCCCCCATCCTTTCAATAGCAAATTGTTCATCTACACAGTAGAGGAGGGTGTTTTAGAGAAGCTGCTTTGCTTAAGAACAGCTAGCAGCTGCCCACAGCTTCACTGGGTATGAGAGGGGAGGAGCAACTAGTAAACGGGCCAAAGACCTGGCTGCCCTCCCTTGCTAGTGCTCACAAAAGCCAGTGGCACTTCCATGATCTTGGGCTCTGTCCTTGTCACTTAAGCACAGCCTCTGGGATGGGATGGCCAGTGGCTGCGGCTGGGCAATTGCCTGCTGGTTTGCCCCTAAGCCAGACTTTGGTGCCAATGGGGTGAAGCAAAGGGCTGGACGGCAGGGCTCAGAGAAAATTTCTGGAGAGATCTGAGGGAAGGCTTGATCCTGACCAACACTCAAAATAAGAGCGATGAGGCTGGGTGCAGGAGGCGTGTAGAACCTGCCTGTGCTGTCACGACAGCTTTTGTCCTGGTGGCAGCAGGGGCTGCCCAGCTCCAGTGTGGCCCCCTGCTCCCTCTTCTGTGGCTGGCCCCAGCCTCTCAGATGCTCTTGTGCTGTAGCAGAGTCAAGAGTTGCTGAAAGTCTATGAGCGTGGAAAAGATGTCCTTCCAGTATGTAACACGCAATCCTTCCTGAGCAGAGTAGACACTTCACACAGCACTAACCCTAATAGACTTACACTTTGCTGTGAGCGCACAACTGCCCACAAACCCCAGGGAGCAAGAAACAATGCAGCAAACAGGAACAACCTGGCGGTAGGGAAAATTAAGGTAGATAAAGGCTAGGAAGTGCAGACAGGAAGGACAACTTTAAACGACATGGGACTGTATGGCACAGCTCCCTCTGAGGTTGCAGCCTGAGAGTCAGGCAGCTCTTCATACAAAGTACAATCTCAGCTGCCATCACAGGACACACTTAGGCAACTGGAGGCCCAAAGATCAGAAGGAATATGTGCACAGCCACCAGCTAAGGCAGTGTGAGAGCCAGGAACAGGAGGAATGCAGGTGTCCCGAGCCCCAGGTCTGTGCCCTTGACACAAAGATTTGATCATCTCTTTGAAACAGGGTCACCAGGGGCAGCCCAACGGTGGTTTCTGTTCAGGACCACAAGGCCAGGAAGGGACAAGTACAGCAGGATTGGTGCTCAGTTTAGCATTTAACCAAATGACACTTTGCTAAGGGCAAGGTGAAGACAGCAATTGCAGCCCGGTTTGCAGGCAATTTCAGGTCAGGGAAGGGAGAGAGCAGAGAATCCACAGCAGTGCAGATGAAGGCTTCCACCGGTCCCATTTGAACAGATGTGCCAGTGGCAAGACCAGCTGCAGAAGGGAAACCATAGAGTGGAAAGAGCATCTGCAGTCATTGCGCTTGCCCGCAAAGCATGTAGTGACCTGACCACCCCCAGGAGCAAGTGGCATGTACTACTGAAGGTACGGTATGAGACAAGCCTGATTATCAGAGCTGGAAGACACCATGCTTTGAGGCAGGTAGACATGATTTGTCCTGCAGCCAAATTGCAGAAGAAATGCTAAATCACACCTCAAAAATACCTTCGATCACCTCTCCTCAGCACCCCTGAGGCTTTGGGGCTATGGCATACCATATACCACGCTGTCTCTGCCCCAGCCCTTCTGTCCTCCTCTATCACTCATCAATCATGGCCTCAGGGCACGTGGGGCATGCAAGCAGGCTGGGGCAGTGGAGTTGCAGATAGACCTGCAGGGATGCTGCAATGCTCTGATTAGTGCAATCAGGCCATCGCACATGGTTTCCTGGCTGCTGAGTACAGCTGGCCCCAGGGTATAAAACCAGCCCTTGGGCACTAAGGGACTCAGACTTCCACACATCTTGGACGGAGCGTCCAGCTGTGGAAAGAGATGTGCCAGCCCCAGCTCCTGCTAGCCCTGCTGTTCCTGCTTTTCTGCCCATGGGCCAATGCCAGTAAGCTGGGGTGCCACAAGCTGCTGTGAGTGAGGCCGCTGCTCTGGGCTCTGACCTCAGCAGCCACCAGCTCATCTTGCGGTGGGGTGTCTTTCAGGTGCTCTACAAGGTCAGATTGTGGGGGGCCGTGAGGCTCAGCCCCACTCCCACCTTTACATGGCATACCTGAAGGTAGGTACGTTAGCCTGCGGAGGCTTCCTGGTGGCCCCTGACTGGGTGATGACAGCTGCACACTGCATGGGGTGAGTACTTCATACAGGGGCTTTATCCCCTCTTCCTCCCCTAACCTGCAAGGTCCACCACTGGAGTAATTTTGGAGTAGGTTCCTCTTCCTCCTGCACCAAGCAGCTCTCTCCACCAGCCTGCAAAAGGGGAGAGATGCAGGTGAGACCCAACCTGCTTTCCTGCCACGGCCAGGAATCCCACAGTCATCCTGGGTGCTCACAACATCCATGAACCAGAAAGGACCCAGCAGATACGGGGAGTTCTCAGATACCACCAGCACCCTGAATACGACCCCAACACTGTGTCTAACGACATCATGCTGCTCAAGGCAAGGCAGTCCTGCAGAAGGCAGTGGGTTGGAGGGCAGAGTGGGGCTCTGGGTCTAACAGGGTCTGGGCAGAGCTCCTTCTTTCTGTTAGCTCCTGCAAAGCATCAGCTGCCTCTGCCCATGAGTGCTAGAGGCAGGCAGGAATGGGAGGGACCTGGGAGGGAACTGTGGGCAGGGGTCGAAGCTGCATGCCCCATTAGCAGCAGCTCACCAGTTTGCAGTGCTATATGTCCCGCTAGACCTCCCCTGCCTCCGTGCGCAAAGCGCCCTTCAGCTGTTCTGCTCAAAAAACTTGTTTTCTCCCAGCTAACAGCGAAGGCCTCTCTCAATGACTACATCAAGACCATTCCACTGCCCAAGACCAGAAGCGACCTCCCCACAGGCACCAAGTGCAGCATAGCCGGGTGGGGCCTGATTGATGACAACCAGACAACCAACAACCTCTTTGAAACCAACGTCTCCATCTACAGCCGCAGGAAATGCATTCGCTTCTATCCACACCTCAACACTGGCATGGTCTGTGCTGGCAGCTTCCACGAGCTCCGGGATTCTAGCCAGGTATGGGCTGCTGATGGGCTGGGGTTTTGGCCGCAGGGCAGGCGGGTCCTCTGGTAGCAGGGGCTGCTGCTGGCACTGACTGACTTTGTTCCAGGAGAGGTGGCAAACATTTAATTTGTAGCTCCCACATGGACTAGCTGTCTGGATGCTCTGACACCATGGTCTGTGCGCAGTCCCAGGGGCAGAGCCCTAACCTGCCTGCTCTGGACAGTTCCTCCAGCATGGTGGGCATGTGGGGCACGAGCAGAGCCACAGACCCAGAGCTGGGACACAGCCCTGCTGGCAGTGCCCCGGGGCTGGGAGGGACCGCTGTTTGCACATAGGGGAGGCCTCTCAAAACAGTCTCTCATCTGTCCTCAGGGAGATTCTGGTGGACCCTTGGTATGCAATAAAGTGGCACAAGGCATCGTTTCCTTCGGGTACAACACCCCGCCCGGGGTCTACACCCGCATCTCCAACTACCTGCCCTGGATCAAAAAAACCCTGAAGAAGCAGCAGCAGCGGTGGCACTCACTCCAGCATTGGTGCGTCCCTGGAGAACGTGTTGGTTTCCTTCCTGCCTGTTGAAGGCTTGACTCCCTCCTCTCTCCTTGGGAACCTGAGAGACCTGATCAGTGCACACAAGGGTTCCCTTCTTTCTGCTCTGAGGCTGCTGGCTGTCCTATTCCCTGCCCATCTCAGGCAGCTAGTTCAGGGCCGTGTTAAATCACCCTGACAGAAACAGGGACTGTCCCAAATGGCACTAGAAAGATGCTTTGCTACAACAGAACCCATTTTCTTTAGAGATAACCCTTTCCCTGCTTGAATCTTCCTGCACTTAAAATGCCCACAGTAAACCAAGAGCTGCATTTCCCAGCATATGTCTTCTTTCTTGTACCTTGCCACAGGGAGAAGGGAGGGATGGTCTAGCCAGTGAAAGCGAGAGGTCAGCCTGTTGGGACAGAGACAGTCATAGCTCTGCATCCACTGAATTGCTGGCAGGCTTGAAAGACAAGAGCTACAGTTGCCCTTCCTGTGGTCATGGGGATGAGTGTGCTGCAGGAAGAGAAACTGCCCAGGTAGAAATAGGCTGGGAAAAGTGATTGCACACACTCCATTCACCAACTTCAGCAATGTCACCACCTGCCTGGGAGAGGTGACAGCCAGGACATGGTGTGTCAGCAGGTACCAGTGGTCAAAAGCTGCCATTCCCTGGAAAGTAATGACTGTTCCCTCTGCAAGGATCTCATGCCTGAGTGACGTTGCACCCCAGGACACCAAGACAGCAGGCTGGGTCACAGAGGAAACCAGGCTAATCTTTTCAGCTGTCTTAGCTATAAGGGGCTCCATCAGGTGAAGGGAGCTGGATTTTTTGTGGACTGTACCGTTTCTACTCCCCCTTGGGCATAGGGTAGGTGGTGACTGAGATCCCAGGCATGGGGCTTTAGGATCCCAGAGAGGAGACATACTCGAACTCCCAGCTGTTGCACACCAGTGCTTTCAGTCGTTGCCTCTGCCATTCTCCAGCAACCATAGTCCTCCATCTCCTGAACAGAAACATGACATCCTGGGTAGAGATAAGGATAGTCTCTGAAAGGATTTTACTGAAAGGGTTGATAAAGGATCTGGGTTCACAAAAGCACCTGACCCCATGCCACTTCCTCCTTTCCTCCCCTGCCAACTATAGCTTCTCTTTCCCCGGAGAAGACAAGGGTGAGTACTAGCTGGGAGCTGTCTGCCTTGGAAGTTGTTGGCATGTTTCTGTCCCTCTCAGGAAGGCAAGCCTGGCCCCAGCAGTACAGCGTGAGCAGAGACTGTTCTAGCAGTAGCACAAAACCAAAAGTGCTTACAACGCTCCCCTCAGCCAGGTGATACTCCGAGGAGTGCTTCTTCTCCCCACAAAGGATGCTCTAGCACCATTTTCAGACAGCCCCTGCACTAGTGTGAATAACTTGCACCAGCCCCTCCTTCCATGGCCTGCACTAGGTGTAAGGCAACCTGCCAAAACTCTGAGCCCTAGTGTCCTTTGTTCCAGCTGGTTTCTGATGGCATCCCTCATATACAGATATGATAGTACTGGACGCTTTCCTGGAGGAGGTGGCAAGGAGGGGAAACGGTGCATTGGTAAATAACTGCGCTGCGGAACTCCTTGGTGCAGGATGAAGGATGTCTGTGCAAGTTCAAAAGGAGACCAAACTGGTTTGTGATGGGGAAAACCCAGCGAGGAATTTTAAACATAAAAAAAACCTGTGCAATTCAAGGAAACAGGATGCTTGCCCTGTTCTCATAGTTTTCCAAGGCTCCCACCAGCCACCTCTGTGAGAGGGACGAGATGGCCTACAGTCTGTCTCTGGATGTCCGCTCTTATATTCTCCCCGTTCTTGCCTGGGAAGTGAAACTACATCACATAGAATCATAGAATCGTTGAAGTTGGAAGAGACCTTTAAGATCATCGAGTCCAACCGGTAACCTAACACTGCCAAATCCACCACTCAACCAAGTCGCTAAGCTCCGTATCTACATGTCACCTTTGCCTTCAGCACCCATGCTACCCTGGGGAAACTGGTCCATGGTTTGGGCTTCTGCTAACAGCTGCTATCAGCTAGGAAATCTGCAAGTGAAAAGGCTGCAACTGCTTATCTGTGTAGTACAAATCTTTTGTCACGTCAGGGTTTTCCTTGAAGCTCCAGCTGCTGCAGTCTTTGCACGAGAATGGCAGGTTTTAGCTTAAAAATGGGTTTTGCTCTGTGGCACTGGGGGCAGATAGGAAAGCAAATTTACTGGCAGTCAGTGAGAGCAGCAAGGATGTATCAGCCCCATTTCGTCACAGCCAAGAAACCATGGCTGGGGCGAGTGCACAGATGTGCCCATCTTCCACCTTTTACTGGAGACTGTGCACTGGTGCCAGTGGGAAGGCAAGGGGACATCCTGGGGGCCAGAAGTGGGGGGAGCATGATCAGTGATTTGCCACCAGCCCTTCCTCTAGCATGGTCCCTCTCATCACGGGCTGGAGGAGGAGGAGCAGCTGCCACGGAGCCTGGTCCAGGGAAGACAGATCCCCACCATCCACCACAGAAAGGCACCTGGCACTTGTTTGGCATTTAAAAATCACTGCCTGCCAGGTTGGGGACGGTGCTGGCTGTGATGTGCTTGCTTGGATATGACCCTTCCCAGAGGAACAAGACCAGCTTCAGGGAGATGAGTCATCAGGTTATCTCTAGCTAGCAAAGGGGCAGAATCCCAAACCCATGTCCCTTGTCTCCATCCACCCTCAACACATCAGAGGGAAAGTGAGCCCCTGCCCCCAGGATCAAGGAAGTGTCCTATCTTCTCTCACTTTGGCTGGTAAGAGACAGTGAACTTCCCAATTTAATGGTGAACAATTACATCTGGAAAGAAACACAATTCTGTCTTTTGCCGTATAAAGCAAAGTCCTAAGTCATCAGCTAGTGCAGAACAGAGACCTCATGGCAACAGCAGCAGTCACATTGCTGTGGGCCACGCGCATGAAGCTGCCGTTACAACTTCTTGCTCTCACATAGCCATGACCAGTGTGGTGGTATAAATGCACTCACACCAGTTTTTCTCTATTAAACAGGACAACACATACTGAGAAAGAGCAGGAGGGTCCTCAACTGCCACTGCACCATCTTTGGAACAGGTACATTGAGTGGAAGAAATCTCATTCTTACAAGGCTCTGGATAAAAATCAAGAGAGTTTGCAAGTGCACAACAACAAATACAAGCTGCAAGGGAAAAGCCCACTGGCAGGCAAAGTGGGAGCATGGTTATGCTCCCTATAGCTTCCAGCTCAAAGGCAGTGGGTTAAAATCGGCTCTAGGTTTAGAAAGACGTCAGATACCCCAGATCAGACTCGAGATGAAGGAGGGTTGATGCCCAAGGCTAAGGCTCACTGAATTCCCCTCTCAGATCGCTGAGGCATGCAATTTTCAGATAGATTAATCAGATGAGTCTGACTTCTGTGGTTTCCTGGAGTCTAGTCTCAGGCTATAAAACCTTGCTGGGAGCAGGAAGAGACCCCAGCTGCAGCCTCACCTCCAAGGGATTCACTGAAGTTGAGAACGCTATGATGAAGTGCCTGCAGAAACTCCTGCTCTCCCTCCTGCTGGTGACATGCCCTCCAGCCAGTAAGTAGAGCAGCCTGGAGGTGGGGAGAGGGCTGGGGAAGGAAGAGTCCCAGACAGCACATCCTGTGTCCTGTGTCCTCTGATCCCCTCCTCCTCAGTCCCATTCATTGCAGATTATTCCTGGAATCGGATGGAGGGAGGAGGTGAAGCCAAGACACACTCCACACCCTATGTGGCCTATCTGCAAGGAAAGAACAACCAATTCTGCGGCGGCTTCCTAGTGGCCCGGAACTGGGTGATGACAGCGGCTCAGTGCTTTGTGTAAGTTTTTGCTATGTTCATACAGCACCTGGCACAATGAGATTATTGCACCGCCATGATCCAGGTAGCATCTCCCCAATGGAGGTCTAACAGTTTGAATCACTTCCTTCATGGCTGTTGCCAAACCCTTTCCCTAGCAGGATATGCAGGCTGCACTGCTGGGACAGGGCAAGGCTGTGGGGGCTAGGACCAAAACAGCAAGGGTCTGTCTGCAGCTCTCCTTCAAGGTATCCTTCCCAATGTCCTTCCCCAGCTCATGTTCAGATACTTACCTTTATTTTTTTATTCCCCCTCCATGACTCATTTCGTTCTTCCCAGACATCAACAATGATAAGTCAGACCAGCTTCTTCCCTTGCTGCCACTGATCTGCTGGCACAGCAGGGATTGCTGGTGTCACGCATTGCCCTTTCTGCCACCAAAGACCTCCAAGACTTACACCAGAATTAATAATCTTTTATGAGCAAGGTGCTTGCCCAGCTTTCTTCCATCCCTCCAGCTGGAGAAACTGGGACGTGGAGAGCCAAGAGGACTTTTCTGTCTCTGGGTTTAGCTACTACACTTCTCAGGGCTGACAGCTCTGCCCTGGTGCCAGTAAACCAGGCTCAGGGCCAGTCCCCACATATGAGATCCAGAGGTAAAGTAACCCTTGCAGAGCCCTGGTCTGTCAGATGGGAACTTGCTCTGCCTCTTGGCTGGGAACATTCACTGGCAAGACCTTCTTGCTCCTACCCTTCTTTAAAGCCCAGCCCATCTCTCCTGGCCACGTCCCTGGGAGATGTGCCTCAGTGTTACCAGGGAAGACAGGAGAAAGCTAATGACATACACCATGCTTGATTTTACCAGACACAAACCTCTGACTGTCATCCTTGGAGCCCACACAATCCAGAGGAGAGAAGAAAGCTGGCAAACATTCGAAGTCCAAGAGTATCACTGCCACCCAGACTTCACAAGTCCTAAGAAGGGAAATGACATCCTGTTGCTGAAGGTAACTACCTGCCTGGAGCACCTGCACGGTCCTGTCTGCCCAACATGCAGGGCTGAGCTGTAACCCTGCAGCAGGAGGGGACAGCCTTCGTCACAGAGTATTTACCGACCAAGCACTTATTTCTGTGCCTTCTGTCCCCTTGCCCAGCTGAAAGGCAATGCCACCAGCAACAGCTACGTTAGGACCATTTCCTTTGAAAAATCAAAAGTCCCTGGTGGGACTGCATGCAGCATAGCTGGCTGGGGTTACAAAACATCTGCTGCCACATTACGCGAAGCCACCATCACCATCATCAAACAAAGGGACTGCCTCAGCCACTACCCTGGACTTGCTGACAACTTGATTTGTGGCCGCAGTGGATCTGCTGGGGTACCTGAAAAGGTCAGTCTTTGACTTAGGGAATAGAAGGCTGTGGGGGAGGTTACAGCCAGGTGCTGGGCACCTGATCTGGGCTAAAAAAAACTTCACTGAAAAGGTACTGTCTAAAATGGTTTCTTGTTGTCCCCTCCCCACCCATCCATGCTTCCTCACCAGCATCTCTCTCTCTTGCTGTCCTGGCACAAGAGGTGCCCTGGGTCTTGATCTCCAAGGATCCAGCCCTCAGAGGGTCAGCTGGATACCCACTGCCTGCTGGCATCATGCTTGTGCTCAGCCCCGGGCTAAGCAGAGGGGACAAGGGGATCCTTGTCTTCCCACAGCAGAGGACCTCGGAGCGTGTGACAGCACAACAAAACAGCTTGGCCAAAGAGGGGTTTGCCCTAAATCTCGTGTCTGGTCTGAGTGCATTTTGTACTGTTCTGCAGCCAGCAGAAGGGCAGAAATGAAGCAATACTTTAAGCTTCAGCATTTTCCAGCTGTAGTTGGGCTGGGTCTCGTGCCAGGTCCCAGACAAACCTGCCAATGGTCCCTTTTGGACCCTTTCTGCATCCATCACGAGTCCAAGCTTCTCCTGAGGAAGCTCTGTCCTGGTATTTGCAGCTTTGCTATTCTTTGCAAATGCACCCTTTTCCTGGGAACCCCATATAAATCAACACTGATGTTTCTCCTTTCCTGTTTTACAGGGTGATACTGGAGATCCACTCATCTGCAACAACAAAGCCTATGGCATCTTCTCCTATAGGCATAACAACTGGCCTGGTTTCTACACACACATTGCTCCTTACCTTCCCTGGGTCAACAGTGTCATGAAGTCAGCATGACCCTACTCTCCCCCCAGCTGCTGCCCAGGAAAACTCACGCTTCAGGGCCCCATGCTCACCTGCTTTTTCTTCCTTTCTCCCTGGGAAACATCTTCCCCTGATCCTCATTGACATGGCAAGGACTTCTCTTTGGCAAAGCCAAACTACAGCAGTGGGGGGCTTGGCACAGAGATTGCACCTCAACTGTGTTGGCTGTGCAAGCGAAGGAGTGCCCATAGACACAGTGCGTGCTCCCACAGTTTGCTGCTCTCATTTACCCGTTTGTCAAGCTGCTTTTGGCTACAGCTGTAGAAAGGAAGCAGCAGGACAGCCCTGAGTGAGGTGACAGTAGCTGTTGGGATGTCTGCTGCCCTTTGGGGAAGGCAGTACAATTAGATCGGGGGGATCCAAAGAGCAGCCTCCTCCCTGCCCCTTGCATTTGTGACACCAGATGCCTGGGTCTCCTTCGCCCAGGCCCTGGGGTTAGAGGGTTGCCTCAGCTCCTGCTTCACCGCTGCTGCTACTGCTGTCCCCTATCTCCGACACTTGCTGCCTCCTTTCTGTAGCTCCAATGCTGTAAGAATACATGAAAACAATAAATTGCATCTGCATTTGAGAGCCTTTTTCCTTCTATGATTTGCATTCCTCTCAGCCACTGGCTCCAGTCCTGAAGAGCTCAGAAAAAAATCACTGCTGAGACAGTGAATCCCTGAAACTGCTCAAACAGCTAAATCCCAAGCTGGAAATGTCTACCCTAACCCATGGCCTCCATTTTCTGTCCCACCTAAACCCTCAGAATAAGCATCAAGCCTGGTTTTCAGGGTAGGAGAAGCCTCTTGGCCTCCTCTCCCCAGTGTGGAGTACCCAGGCAAAACTGAATGAGATGGTAATCAGTCATCTCCTGTTAGGAGATCATCTTCCCCCCTGTATGCTGCAGTGTGAGCAGGCAGGAAAGAACTATGGGGGGAGCGGGCACTGAGCACGAAGGGTCCCCAGAGCTATGGGAGCACTCGCAGCACGTGCCCACCAGTGTTGCATGGGGCAGAATTAGCCCATCTCATCACAGGGCAGCCTGCCCGCAAAGCGCGGCGAAGTCAGGAACGCAGCCAAGGCTCTAGCCCCTGCAGCGCTCGAATGCTCCCCAAACACTGTATCACAACATTGTGCCAAGCCTTCTGCTGCCTCCAGCTCACTCAGGTCGTCAGGCACCCAGGGGAGCTGCAGCTTGCATTGATGACACGCACATTTGGCAGCTCCAGCCACACAGCTGACTGCAGGAGTGCATTACCGTGGAAGGCAGTAACGTACTGGGCTGCATCAGCAATCATGTCCTCCAGGTTTGTTTTGCTCAGAAAGAGGATCCCCAGTGCGCTGCAGGTCCAGGGCAGACCTGAGCAGAGCCAAGCTCCCTACTACCCTGTTCTGCAGCGAGGGGGGTGCCCACAGAGACTGCCATCCCTCTCAGGCAGATGTCCAGCTCACCGACCTCCAAGAGCACTCTGCCGAACTCCACAGCCCCACGGCGGAGCGGTGATGGTAAAGACAGCCCACGCTTCTCACTGACACTCACCTACCTGCCTGGAGCACCCCACGAGCCCCTTCACCAGCACCTTCTGGCACAGCCTGTAAGCTTCTCGCCTCCTTGCTGTTGGCTTCCAGGCAGCAGTCACATTCACTGAGGGAGGCCAGATTGAGAGTGTGATTGCTCTCATCTAAGCAGCAGATCTACTTCCTCTGCTCTGACTGCTGCCTACCCACATCCATGATCCTGCCAGGATGGAAGGTCAGACAAAGGCAGGGGCATGATATTTTCCCTTTTGGGCAGGCAGTGCCTAGGACCACAGCTTTGACAGGGATCACAGACTCTGAGCCACCCAGGACTGTGCTGCCATATGTCAACAGGTTACCAGCTAACAAGCGAGTTACTGAACGTAATCCCAAGTCCACTCTTAGCCTGCCAAGAGCGAGTGAGCAGAGCCTTACCAAGCCACTTCTTGGCCAGAGGACAGGAAGAGCACCAGAGCTGGCTGGAATTAACTACCTGAAATTCAAGATGCAGGCAGCATTTTGCACAAAAGACAGAGGTGCAAAGGCTGCGCTTCCTGATAACCACAGCACCTGCCCAGCTGAAGCGGAAGCAAAGAATACTATGGTAGGTGCTGCTTTATTTCCCAGCAGGGAAGGAAGCAGCAGCCAAGAGAGACAGCGCAAGGACAAGATGCATGATAGAGAAGGAAGAGGCAGGGTATAGGACCGTTGTTTGGAAGAAGGAGAATCCTATGCACTTGCCACACTGAAAGGGCTGACTGCTTTACAGAAGTTTCACCTTAACGTCCCATTCTGCACTGAGAAGTGGCATTTCTTGTCGCCAACTGTAGGCATTCGGCTCTGCAGCACCATGTGAACAGTGGTAATATGAGAAATCTCAAGCCTTCCACTCCAGACTGGGCAGAAAACTGCAGGGAGCCACGGTACAAAGAAGCAGTCTGTCGCTTCGACCTACGGGGCTGTGCCACGTGTCTGTATCACGTTTGTCTCATTCTCAAGCCACATTCCCCTCATCCTCCACAGTGCACGTGCTAGCTCACTTCCATTTCTCTCCTGGAGTGGGACAACTAGGTTCCTCCAGTAAAGAGGCAAGAGCATTCCCAGATAGACAGTGTGGAGGCAGACAGCACCAAACCTGACTTTCTCTGCCTGTAGCCAGTGTTGAAGATGTCCAGCAAGCTTCATACCTTCAGTTGCCCCCCTTCACATGCATCATTACACCATCCCTCACAGCAGGCATATGCTCATGCCACTGGATGTCACGGTATAAATATATAGCATTGTATGGGGCTATAACGCCACTATTTCATTCTTTCTTGCAGATTTCAACAGAAAAAAAAAAAAAAAAACAAACAAACATTACCAAAGTCAAAGCCCTGTGTGTTTTCTGAGTATGGGTAATGCAGGGTGCAGAGTAGATCGAGACATGTTGCTGTGCCATGTGGATACAATCTGTCCATTATGGAGGGCAGTATCTCCAAGAAGCTTGGACACAAGTCAGCTGCACCAGTTGGCTGAGAAGCAAGGCTTTGGTCCTGGTTCAAGCCACAGACAATGCGGACAGCCAGAGTGCTGACCCTCACTGTAAGCAAGATGACAACAGCACCTCACGCAGCAAGGTCTTGTGCCTTGGCTGTAAGGCACTACTGCAATACACAATTTTATCTCAGATCTCTGCCGGTCCATAAAAGGGTATAGTCAATCTGTAGCAAAGGAAACGGAACTGGGAGTACTACTCCTGTCCCGTATCACCACCCTCCCCTCTTCCCACAAGCCCCTGTAGCTTGTAATAACATCCAACCACTGTCTTACTGAGACACAAACCCCACAGAGTCAACCACACTTTCAGTGTATCAGGAAAGACGTCACACCCAAAGATTCAAGAGAGTGTTGTGCCTGATTGTACTGGAAAACAAGAGTGAAAGACGTAGTCATTAGCTCATTGGTGGCCCATAAAATCAGAGATGTTTCAGTGTTGCATATTACAGTAGTGGCCAAAGGCCCTGGTGCCAACGATCATCCCGTGCAAGGCGCTGCATGCGCATGCAGTAGAATCAGTCCTCACTCTGAAAGCGCTAAAGAAACATAGCTAAAGGCAACAGAGGCACAGACTCGCTCAAGGCTGCACAAGAGTGAATCTGGGAGAAGCACCTCAGCATCCAGAGCAGCATTTCTGGCATTAGTCAGCCAGAGTCTCACGTGCAGTCAGGCACATGTGCTCCCCCCACATCCTTCCAGCTGGTACTTTGGGAGACTTCCTCCCTCTATCAGATCTGCATGGCCCCTCTTGATTGTCCTCCATCCCACCTCTGCCTAGATATTGTTCAACAGAAACCCAGCATCTTTCCCCCCATGCAACTCACCACAAAGCAGGAATTTCAGCTCCTGCCAGACTTCTGAGTATTTTATTGATTTTGCTGTTGATGAGAATGACAGCTCTATCCTCCTCTAATAGGAAACGTGGGCAAACGTGGCAGCAGCAGCAGCACTGAGCCATGGAGGCTGGGGAGCGGGATTTGGGGAGGAGAAGGCTGCTGCAACAGCTCAGCTCTTCAGAGCAGAGCATGCTTTCAGGCAAGGCCTGCTATACCCCTCTGCATCCCACTGTGGCTGGACTCAGGCAGGTGCCCGTCAAGGAAATTGAGGCACATTGAGTCATTCAGGTCTTTTTAGTGAAGCTGGCAGCAAAGAGAAGAACCACACACTCGCACCATGGCCTAACAGTCAGCAAATGTTTTCTTCCTACATTTTGTGTTTTAAGACAAAAAAATAAAGATGCACCTCTTCTACAATAGAGCTTGAAAATATTACGTGAAGGAAATTAATCTGGAGATTTGGCAAGTGACCTATTGAGAGATTGAGAACAAACATTTCTGTCAGGTGCTTAGGATTTCATTGACAAAAATAAAACAGACAAGGAAAAATCCATTCTGCCAGGTCCCACTACATTTTCAAGTTAACAACAGCTCCTCCAGAAAAACAATTTCAGTACGTCCCTTGCTGCAGTTCTGCCCCACGTGACAGAAGTGCTAGTCAAGTCCAAGTTACAACTGCACAACCCCTTGCCCACATGCCGTGCAAGGGAAAACTTCACATTCTAAGAAACACTACATTGTTCCCTGGCCCTGGCAGGGGGGTCCACAAGCAAGAGACAAACAGTAAACCCCGACCCCCAGTTCAGAATGAACAACCATCAGGAAAAAACAGCTACTTGCTTCCTCATCTGACGCCTCTCACACTACCACCTCCGCCCCGAGGAGGGGAGTGAAACGGAATCTGACATCTACAGATTCAGGCTCTTCACAACAGAACCACCCATCCCAAGAGGCGAGGAAGCTCCTCTGCATTGCTGTGAGCCAGTGCTTTCGGTTCCGCAACACGCTCCAAGGGCTCCCCACGAGGGGAGTTACTCACCCCTGAGTGGGCAGCGCAGACACGCTGCTGCTGGCTGCACAGAGCAAGAAACCGGCGCAGCAGCGCAGGCACTGCCTCCCTCATCACCCGCACGCAGGGTCAACCTGCTGCTCGTTGGCTTCCCTGAACGGCATCAGCCTGCTTGAATTAATCCTAATTGGGGAAGGCATGTGCACATAGCAAACCAGCTGATGGGAAAGAGCACACTCTTGTCCACCAGCTGCAAGCACAGGGCATACGATTGAGGCTTAATGGCCATCAGCCAGTTCGCATTCATCTGATGGAAGTGAAACACAGGCAAGTACAAGTGAACGCAGAGATCTTTGTCCTCTCCTGAATTTTGAAAGCCAGAAACTTTTAGAGTGAAAGCTTCAGATGACAGAAACACAGAGTCTTTCTACCAGTAAAAAGCAACAGTAAATGTCTTCTATTCTCTACAGAATTACAGGGAGAAAAGCCAGAAGAAAGCTTTTTTTGCGAGGGCCTTTCCCCAGACACAGCACAGGTGCACAATGCAATCACGCTGAAGTGAGAATGAAGGATTCTGTACAATCTATGTTGGCCACCTGGACCATCTTTCATGAGGTTACTGCTGCTGACGGGAAGGCAAGGGATGGACAGTGAGGTGGTGAACATGCTCTATTTCACGCAAAGGGCATTTCAAGACCTATACTTTGAAGCTTCTCTTTGAACAAGTATGAAACACTAACTCCACTTGCTTTTTCTCCCCATGTGCATTTCCAAACATTGACTAGGATTCCAGGTGAGACATCGGCAAAATTTCATAATCTATCCAAGCCTAATGCAGGGCAGGGAAGAGAGGAGGAGTTTTATAATAATCTTCCAGTTACACGCATTTCCTGTGCTATAAGCAGGCCTGGTTTCTCTCCCCTCTCGGCTGCTGTAACCACTCCCACCAAACCACTGGAGGTTCGGAACCTCACAGTTGTGAGGCACAGGAACCCTGGTGAGTGTCGTGCTGCGAGGACACCACCGGACCAAAACGCTAAGGAGAAAATCTGAGCCTGCATCTGCAGAACAAACATTTTGCTCTCATTGATGCCATGTTTACTCTGGCCTTAACTATGGCTGCACACTTTGAGGCTTACAGCTGGGGAGCGAGAGACCCAGCTCTCCAGACAAAGAACAACAGAACTTGAGTCTTCAGAGATGAGAAAGATTCGACAGGAATCTGCCCAGCTGAGGTGTGGAGCTTGATCCATACCCAAGCAGTGGGGATGCGCCAGAAAAAGCAGTCAGACAGCTGAAGACATTTAAGCAACTTTTGGGAGAAAAAAATGGATAAAATCTTACAGTTTATTATTAGAGGTACCCAGGTAGTTTTGTAGTGCATAGAGGTTTTAAACTTTACAATATCTGCATTCTTCTAACTGCATAGAAAGGAGGAAGGGGGGGATCTGTTTAAAGCACAGGTATCACACATATTTCTTGAGATTAGAACAGACAAATGAAATTCTAAAATCAAATACTAGGGGACAAAGTTTACAAAACTACTGATAAGAACATCTGTCTTTTTTGAATCCAAACTTGGTTTTTGATCTGGAAGTTTTGATCAAGCCTAATTTCACCAACCAGCTCCTGTTCTTAAACCATTTTAAGCTTACAGGTTTAAGCCTGTAGGTCACTTCAGTTTGCAGGTTACAACAAAAGTTTCCTGAGTATAGAAACACAATTTTCAAAGTTTTTGAAAAGCAGCAGTCAGATCAAAGTTTTTGTGTTAAGAGAAAACCCCTAATGGGTTTTATTTTTCAAGAGATACTTCTGGGGAGTGTTCGCCCTTCCTTTTGTTCACCTTTGCCTAAGGGTGACTTGTTTGAGCCCATGTAGTATCTACAGCAGTGCTGGATACAAAACACTAGACCAAAGATTTTAAGATTCCAAGTACTTTACAAACCTAGTAATTCAAAACTTCCTAAAGCCCCCAGCTCATTCACGTGACTAAGAAAAGCTGTAACTGAGCAAAATCAGTGATCTTTGCTGCAGGTGATGATGTTGCACAAGGAGAGCACACATATGCTGGTTTACATGCACACAGTGCCCTCTTTGGGTTAGCAACAGCACGTGTTCTTCAAAGTTCTGTGGCTAAACAACTTCTGAATTGATACCAAAACCTTACCTCTAAAACCCCTTTCCCAACAAAGCACAAAGAGTGCAATTTGGAAGTAAATTTGTGATTAAGCTGAGAAGGCACCCCTTTCCCCTTGGGCTCTTTACAGCATTTAATCTCCTCTGAAACAAGTGTTGCAAAGCTGACATCAAAATGAGACTTCTAATTAGGCTGCCAAATCCTTTCCAGAAGAATCCCAAAGATGTTCTCATCCTACATCACATCTACTTTGCAAGGAACCTCACTGAAGCTATCAGCTGTTTGTAGTATCAGAGACTGAAGGTCTGAGCCCCTGGGAGGGAGTGTACGAACCAGCGTAGCAGGAGACACCTGCCTTTTGGGTGCTTCGTACAAACCCCATTTATTTCCATGGCCAGGAGCTGTAGATACACACCTGAGATGAAGGGAGGAACACCGGGGAGTGCATAGGAGTGGCCACTGACAACAGGTAACAGCACCTGACGGGGCGTGCAGGGCAGCGCCCAGGCTGCATCTCCACACCTCCTTCCATCTTGGGAGCTACGTTACCCAGAAGCTTTCACGCAGCTCAGATACTGCATCTTGCCATACAGACCAGTATGGGAGACACAAAAACTCTTCAGAAGCCATGAGTTCCCAACCCAAGGTGATACAGAGGTTACAAAAATTGCTTGTGGAGGGTTAAATTCCTGATCAGACTGTGTCACAGAAGATGAAACAGGTCAAAGACAACTCTACTGAACCAGTATGTCTGAGGAGAGTACACAGGCAAGAGTTTGTTTTAGAAATTGCTAATGGTGCTAGCTTTAGCTGGGAAGCTACTGAGATATCATAGACAGGAGACCACATATACAGTTTATTTTCAACTAGCTTTACAAACTAGAGAGAAAGAAGGAAGAAGATTTTGTCCAAGGTGGTTTCCAACCTGAATATTTCCTGTCAGTTTTTATCACTTTTGTTTGCAGGGACACATACACTATAAAAGCTTTTATTTTTATCCTTTTTTTTTTTTTTTTTTAAGAAAAGAAAGGCAAGCAAGTTTTTTTCCACCTGCATTCCAAAGCGCTACCTTCAGAAATAGGTAATTGCAATATTTATTCAAATGCCTTCATGCCACAAGAGATTGGCTGCCTGAATGGAGGGGCTCATGACTTCCATGTTCTATCCCTGTGCTATCTGGAGCTTACCGCAGTGCCTGCTAGGTATGATAGAAGTAGGCAGTGAAACGGGAGCAGGACCCAGCAGCCTTCAGAGGACAGATGTGTTGCACAAGAAAACAAAACCATAGAGACCGGATGGATGCCCCTCACTGAGCCTGGGCTCCAGGAGGTCACTGCTCAACAGTACCGTTGCATCAACAAACAGCTGCCAGTCAACCAGGCCAGGCTGGTACCGTGCCTCTGGCCTGCTACAGATTGCAGAGTCCTGCATAAGACAGCCTGGGGTCAGGCTAGACACAGGAGAGAAAGCTGAAGTGAAAGGAGGCATTATACTCCTGCTTTCTAAACTTCATGACATTTTTGTCATGAAATATGATTTTATTCTTATGCTGGACAGATGCTTCCCTAAATTTCCCAAGAGAACAAATGTGATGCTCAAAGAAGAGTTTTCTCCTGCTATGAGGACGATGACTGTCCAAGGACAAGGCAAACCCCAAATTCTCTTCTCTCTGCCCTCTTCTTCCACATGCAGTTTTTTTGTATGAAAAAGATGGAAATTGATTTCCTTAATGTCTGGGTCCACCTATGTACACAACCCCAGGGACCTGTTCTGGTGTTGGCAGCGACATCCAACGGCCAGGTCTGAAGTGACTTGCAGCACTAACAAAACCCCACTCCCTGGGCCAGCACACCTTACCAGAAAACTTACCTGGCCCACAGCCGAGCTTGGACTGCCCTCTTTTCCCCTCTTTTCCCAAGAGTCCCTGTCTCCAGGCAAAAGGAATTGTCCAGGCAGCAGCAGGCTGGTCCATGCCACAGTCCTTCCTGAGTTCCCGAGATGTTTCCTTGCAGGATGGGGTACTTCATGCACAGGACAAAGGAGCTGAGGGCCTCTCACCCCCAGCTGCTGAGGTGGACGCTAGGAGCTCAGTCTTGCGGGAAACCGTTACTTGTCTATGTTTGAGGAGCCCTTGGGAAAGACCACAACCCTGAGCAAGCTGCCTGCGTTGTTCCATCACCTGCTGCTCCCACCTCTTTCCCGGAGCCATTCCAAGACAGGCAGGGACCCAGCTTCCTGCACATGCACAGAGCAAGCTGCAATGCTTCAGAGACAGCACTGGTACTACACACCTCCAGCACATACAGGTGATTTACACATAGAACAGAATCACAGAATCGTAGAATCTTTTAGGTTGGAAGAGGCCTTTAAGATCATCAAGTGTGTTAACCTATCACCAAGTCCACCACTAAACCACGTCCTTAAGTACCGCCTAGTCTTTTAAATACCCCCAGGGATGGTGACTCAACCACTTCCCTGGGCAGCCTGTTCCAGTGCTTGATAACCCCTTCTGTGAAGAAATGTTTCCTAATATCCAATTTAAACCTCCTCTAGTGCAACTTCTTCTGAATGTATAGTGGCTGGAGGCTGCAAAAGGATGGAACAAATGCCCTCTCTGTCAGTTAGGAATACTGGGCAGCAGTTTTAAAATTCTACCTCTTCCTTGAAGAGTCTGAATCTGTCACTATGCTTTATTGAAACATAATGTATCATGCTCTCTTTGCAAAGAATGGCACAACACACGGACCCACATGGAAGGAAATAAACAAACCAAACATACATCTTTCAGCCACTACTTCATGCTTTCCAGCTGGTGAGAGCGCAGAACTACCGAGAAAAGCAATGTACACTCACCCTTGGTTAGAAAACAGCAACGATACAAATACCTGCCAGCATTATGGCCCAACAGGCTGGAGTGACCTTCCTGGTTCACGATGAAGCACAACGTCTCAGGTTGACCAGTACCTGCAACTTCACCTGTGCATTAAAGGACATAGAAGGAAGCAGAACATCTTCGGTTGCAGCTTCCCGAGAACACAGGAAGTCTTACAGACATCTCCACCCGCTCCCAGCTGATTTTATCTGAAAATCCCGGGGAATAATCCTAGGGAAGGAGAATTAAATTCTAGGAACTCCAACCCAGGAGACCCCTCTGTGAAAGCTTTCACAATCATCCATCCCTGGACTCCCAGAAGGGATAACTTTAAGCAGTGTTTCATATTTCAGTCCATGCTGCTAACAAACAAGACCGGGAGCAGTTCTGGTCCTGGCAACATATCCTGCAAGAAATCTGCCTGAAATGGGCTGACACTACAGAAAGAGGCAGCAGTGCATACTGATAACTTCACCTGGCAGTTCTCCAAAGTCCTATAAAAGTTTAAGTCAAGGTGCCACCATTGCATCCCTACATCTTAAAACCCTAGTCAGCCACTGTTTGCACTTCTGTTCAGAATTATTAGTACAGTACGTTATATGTAGCTATTGCATATTATACCTTATATTTACCAAAACACACTTTGCTTCTACACCTCAGAGTCCTGAATGTCTGAGCAGGGACAACATTGCTAGCTAGGAGGGCAGAGTGTGCTCACAGGATACAGAAGGTGTTAAGCCAACAGGAAGGAGGAGGGACAGGAGTGAAGAAACGCATGAATGACCACCACGGCTTTTAGGAACAAAATTTATTCCAATTTCAAACAGAGAATTTATTTCAGGAGAAAGATATGAAAATCAATTTCCATCAGATATTTCTGTAATAAGGGTTGTTGCCCAGCAGTCAGAGTGGGATCATTCCAAGAAACAATCACACCCCTGGACTGGAATGAGACAGTTTGGAGCCTGAATAGATCCTGACACTGGGCATCTTATTCAGAAACTCCTTTACCCTACCCTCTTCCCTCCCCCCACCCCAACACGCACAACAATACATGCATTGCAAATGACAAGGTTTAAAAACAGCATTTTATATAGTATCTTTTTAAATAGGATAATGTTTAAATTGTCTTAAATCAGGATCCTATAATATACAAGTATAACCAAATAATTTCCACCACATTGGCACTTGTAAAGAGTCTCTGGCACTACTAAAGAAGGGGCATTGGCACAAACCATACTCTTATAAAACTGGATGCTGCATAACACACTTTATCTCTGCTGGACTTTAACAACCTGGGCTCTGTACAGGACAATACAATGGTTAGCACACTCTGGAAGTTTTTTTGTTTTGTTTGTTTGTTTTTTTTTTTTTCTTTTTTAAAAAACAAAACAATAAAACACATGAAGAAAAACCATAGTTGAATGCAAGGCCAACATTGCTAGGAAGCAACAAGAAGAGACCAGAGAATCCAACTCTAGGAGAAGGGGAGACGGGCAGAAAGGGCAGGAGCTATCTGACACGCTGAAGTAGTAAGGGGCTGTTGCTCACCAGGCAGCCAATCCACACAGAATGGTGCAAAAAAATTGAATGGTCCTCTTCTCACTGACTTCAAGTTTCCAACTGGTTCAAAGTATGTTGGTTTTTTTTCAGCAGAACAAAGATAGAAAGTGCACAAGGAGCAGAGATTAGCCAAGAGACCACTTCCTTGGACTCAAGATTCCAGATTCTCTACAAGAACCCGATTCCACCTCTTTTCTGAAGGTCAATCTGTTGTCTTAACCTGCAGAAAGTTCTGACTGGCCTCACTTTCTGAAAAGATGATATAGGGAAATTTGGTTTAAGGTTTGGCACTTTTGCTAGCGCAGGCATTTGCCAAAGGGCCAGCCAACAGAAACATGAACC
>JMFS01045471.1:0-11431 GCA_000699545.1 Podiceps cristatus | reverse complement strand
TGACTCCCATGCCAGTACCAGAGAGTGACAAAACAAAACGAGCTTCAGCTTGCATCCGTGATTACAGCCTTCTATGTTTTCCTAAACTACAAAGATATTGATCCACTTCACCCCAGGGAAACTCCCAAAGGAAATCCCTTCTGAAATGTCTTTTATAACTTATTTTATATATGCTATATTTTGACTTCCCAAGCTTTTTCCAAAATATATTTGTTGAACAATATATTTAAAGATTCTGGAGTACTAAATTCATAGAATCATAGAATCATAGAAATTCTCATAGAACAACCAAATAATTAACTTATACTTCATTGACCAAATCTTTATCACTATAGTGTGCTAAGACCATGACTTTATTACTATGTTACCTTTGCCTTCCACTTTGTTGCTAGCCAAATACATTTCCAATTAACAATTCCAGCTTAATTTTCCTATGCAGTTAACATGCTCTGCTGCAGGAAGCTGCTACACTTCTGTGGTTAACATGCCAACTTCAGTGGATCTTGCCAAGAATTCGGTTATATCAAGAAACTAGAGTCTTAATGAAAGAGATTTTTCAAGGTCTGCTTCTTTTTTGTCTGCATTTCTGCTATTCTAAAAAAAAAAAAGTCTTTATAAGGTTAATGCATCAAGCAACACATATCAAGAGCACCAGACTGTCTGCAATACAAAATTAAATTACCAGTTTTTCATTATTTTGAAACTTTAATCTCTATGCAATTAATCAGAAGTACCGGCATAATCTAAAGGTACATTCTTGTTGCTGTTAGGAAGCTCCTTATTTGTAATGTAATAGTCTTCATTCCCAAAAGTAGACAGTAGAAGACAACATTCAGCCTTGCCACCAGGTGAGTCCTTGGCTACGCTGAGTTCTTGCCCAAAAAGAGGAAATTTAATTACTGACAACGGACTAACAAATTAACAGTGATCACTCAGGACTTCACTACAGTCACAGGAGGTGGTTTGTCCAGGATCTTCCCATCAGCAAGGCAACAACCAGCAGCCCATAACCTGTGATATAAAACCTGTAGTTTTATTCTTTTGTGTAACAGAGACCTAATACACTCACCTGCAGACTCCTTGTGGCATTTTGGTGGTACCCACAGGTATCTATGAAAACTTTGGTTTTCATGGACTCATAATATATGCAATACTTACCTCCTTCTGTCTGCAAAGTGTTTTCCTTTAAGCACCCAGCAAGCAAATAATTTTTTTCAACAGTCCTCCAGACTCACGACTGGTATTGCATTTTCTGGTTCCCCTTTAGCACTCTCTTCCACTTAGCACTGGAGTGCAATCCTTCTTTCGCACCCCTGCCAAAACTCGGAGTTACCACGTTGTTAGTGAAATTTCCGGTGTCACCTCCAGCAGTCACCCTTTCAGTAATTCCAGTATTAGTGACATCTTTTTTTTGCAGTAATTCCTGTAAAAAAAAAAAAAAAAAAAAAAAAAAAGAAAGAAAAAAGAAAAAAAGGAATTTTTCACAGAATGCTAGAAATATTTAGGTTGGAAGGGACCTCTGGAGCTCATCTGGACTCACTCCCAACTCAGAGGAGGACTAGACTCCCTCAGTTTAGAGGATTAGACTCCTCCAACTCAGAAAAAAAAGACTAGACTCAAAATTAAAGTTGTCAGAGCCTTGTCAAGTTGAGTTTTGAATGATTCCAAGGATGGATGGCCCTCAGCCTCTCTGAGCACCCATCTCAGTGCTGCACAACCTTCACAGTGAGGATTTTTTTTTCCTTATACTGAATCAGAGTTTCCCTTGTAATTTCTAACCATTGCCTCCTGTCCTTTCACCATGGACCTCTGAGGAAATGCTGGCTGCATCTTCTCCACAAGTCTACATGAAAGAGTGAATGACTGCAACTAAATCACTCCTTAACTTCCTTTCCTTCAGGCTAAACACATCCAGTTCTCATCAGTCATATCCATTTCCATAGTAGTGGTCCTCCACTGTACTCTCTCTAGTTTGTTGATCTCCGTCTTGCACCAGGGACTCCAAAACTGGACAGTGGATTCCAAATTCAGCTGTCTTCTTCCCTAGCATGAGTGCAAAACCTCAAAGTTCAGTATCTGGAATCACAACTTGTTTTGTTTTTGCATTTGTAGAGCACCCAACACCATGGGGCTCTGTAATTGAGTGGGCTTTATCTAAGTGGGGAGAGGTATTAGGATAAAAAGATTATGGGCTTTGACGCTGGACGTGCTTAAAAACATGCATGAAAAGCATACACACAAGTACCTTCAGGACTGGTGCCACAGACAAGTAAATGATTAGGACTAAGCATAATGGTAGGAGCTTTGACAAGATAAGAAAATAGAAAGTCATTAGGATACACAAATTGGGAAAGATTTCATAAAATATGAAAGCCATGTACATGTGCTGACACCTGTCGAGACTACAGAGGCCATAAGTTAAAACCTGTGAAATTAATCAAGCAAGTCCTTTCTGTAGGCAGATGCCAGCTGATAAGTGACCCTGGCCTCCCTGCTAAACACCAGGCTCACTGCTGTGCGCGTTTACCTTCTACTGAAAGATCCATGAGCCATGTCTCAGCCAGATGGAGGAGAACTGGATCTCCATCCGCAGGCATGGGGGGACCGGGTGAGTGGTCCAGGCTGCAGCTGAGCCCTGCAGCCAAACAGGACAATTCAGAAGTGAATCAGAGCATCACGGTCAGCTCAGGGGCAGCAGGAGGTATTTAACGACAGCAGCTCCAGCCTGGGAACCTCCTCACCCAGCTGAGGACCTGAGGAGGAGCTGGACTCCACCGAAGTATCTCCTTCTGCAGGCAGTCAACAGGAGCGTATTTACAGCTGCTGCCTAAAAGCTACTTTCACAGAAGAGGTATGCATGTAGAAATCACATCTTTTTTGTTCTGATCCAGCTATTTTACCATGGTAAGATGTCACAGAAAAAGAAAAATTTAATACATTTCTTTGGTACTATAATTTGTTTTTTAGTAATATGGTTCAACATCTCTTACCCTTAAAATTGGCCCTTTTTTCTCCGCAATACGAGTGGCCCACTATAAAAAAATGAAAATACAATTGACAATGAAATAGGATGTTAGTCTAAACTGTCTAACTATGACTGCCAGAATGTACTTTGGAAAAGTTCATTTTCTTCTACAGCATAAGATGAAAAATCACTCTCCTGCAAACCAGCCACTATAATTTCTGTTTCATAAGGATGCAATTATTGTGAGATGTTAAGTCCCCTCTAAAAGATGCCTGAATTCACTGAAGGGCCATTAAAATCTATCAACCTCACAGCACGGAGGTCTTGATGATTTTTCTGTCTTTTGGTTTCAGCTAATATGACCTCACTGACCTCAAGTTTCATTTAAATGTCAGATTAAATTAGATTCCCATCATGGCTACATTCTGACCACCCACTTTGATGTCAAAATATATGGCTAGGCTGATATGACCCACATTTATAAGCATATTTTATCTTTTTAAGTAGCCAGAGAAGTACGTAATTATGTTTAGGAAGACAAAAAGGAATCAGTGATAGGAACCGATTCAGGACAGGAATCTAAAGTGTCAGTCATCAAGCTCAGAAAAGAAAGAAGCCAACCGTCATGTAAAAAATCACAGGTGAGACTCCCCAAATACAGAATTTTCTAAATCATGAGATTTAGAAGATAACACTTGGAAGCCCTGCTTGTTTCTGCTAGGAGCCTTCTGTCTTTTAACCTTCAGGATTTACTTACTGAAGACTATCACTGAAACAAAAAGGCTGTCTTCTGTCAGTTAGGATAGGTCTGAGTGCATTCACATGAAACTAGTTATTTTCTCTTTTGATTTCTCAAAAAAAAAACCATCCAGTAACTCACAAACATCATACAAAGAAGAAAAAAAGGCATATAATGATTCCCATGGATCTTCAAAGTTCTTTATGTAACAGATTATTAAGTAAGGCCTATGCCTCAGCTGTCAAAACATAGCGTCTCTGGATCTGATTCAACTCCAGGAGCTGGCAGACTAGAAGTTTGTCACCGGAACTTATATTATTCTTTTTCCCCAGGACATGTAGCCTAGATTCTTCAAAACAAAAATGTCATTTCATGTAGTTTTCTCTTATCATGCTTGACTGTATCCGTAAGTGTATTTATCACCTAGCATATGATGTGTCTTCAAAGCAGACAATAAAATTGTGCCCTCCCCCCCACAGTACAGCTGAGATGCTCAGATAACCTTGCACCTCAGCTTCTGTCAGCCCCAGATACTGCCAACAGCATTACTCACAAAAAGAAAAAAAAAAAATCAAACTGTCAGAAACTGCAGGTTTCTAACTCTCTGTTCTCACTGCAGGCTGCTCTCTTTTTTTATATTCAGCGCCAAGGTAAATGTTTGTCATGGGACTTTCACTCACTCACTGTAAGGCCATGTTGAACATGTTCACTTCTAGCCTAGGAGTTTCTCAGCTGTGTGTCACAGCCCATTGCACAACAGATACCTCTGTGATCAAACATGGACAAGGAAAACTACTCAGCCTGGATTTTCGACTCTATATCTCATTCTTTACTAGGGGCAAAAGAGAAGTAGTATTCAGTACCATGAGGATCCAGGACTGGTGAGAGCTGCCAACTGTATAACATAAGCCAGGAAGAGCTCCATACCATAGAATAGTTTAGCTTGGAAGGGACCTTTAAAGGCCATCTGGTCCAGCCCCGCTGCTCATGGACATCTTCAGCTAGATGAGGTTGCTCAGAGCCCCATCCAACCTGGCCTTGAATGTCATGTGGCTTTGCATTACAAAAAGTCATACCAACAGCCTCATCTTTTGGCATTAATCAGGACACTGAAATGAGTGGAGCTTAATGTTCTTAGCATTAAAATCTATTCCTTTGCTCATTTTGCCATATACTGTTCCTAGCTGTCCACAACATAAGCTCTGACTATTCTGATCAAACTTCACAATGTACTGAAGTAAATTGCTACTGAAGTTTTTAACGGAAAACTCCTTCCAGAAAAACCCACCTGTACCCAGAGATTGTACCAAGCACTCACTTGATACCAAAATTAAAATATCATAGTCAACCAACCCCATAAGTCAACCTAAAATACATTCACACTACTGTGCCCTCTTCCCCACCCCATCACACTATACTCCCCTACTTCCCCTTGAACACATATGCACTTATATACACACATTTCAGTGACAGCTTCATCTTAAATTTATGTATGTATGGATTTTTCCCATACCTCACACCATTTGGAGTTGATGGGACTATACTATGACTTTGAACAGTAACCCTTTGGAGTACAAGGCTATAGAGAAGTGACAGTTTGTTATTTTGAACTGGACTGATGTGCGCTTCCTAGCACCAGCGTCAGAACAATAATGGCAATCTCCAGTTTGCCTTCTAGATGATATTTTCTTATTTTGGAGAAAAAGAAGAGGAAGAGGAAGAAGAAGAAGAGGGAGAAGGAGAAGGAGAAGGAGAAGGAGAAGGAGAAGGAGAAGGAGAAGGAGAAGGAGAAGGAGAAGGAGAAGGAGAAGGAGAAGGAGAAGGAGAAGGAGAAGGAGAAGGAGAAGGAGAAGGAGAAGGAGAAGGAGAAGGAGAAGGAGAAGGAGAAGGAGAAGGAGAAGGAGAAGGAGAAGGAGAAGGAGAAGGAGAAGGAGAAGGAGAAGGAGAAGGAGAAGGAGAAGGAGAAGGAGAAGGAGAAGGAGAAGGAGAAGGAGAAGGAGAAGGAGAAGGAGAAGGAGAAGGAGAAGGAGAAGGAGAAGGAGAAGGAGGAGGAGAAGAAGAAACTCCACAAAAAAGCAACGACACAAGATGAATGCTGAAAAATGGATTTGCCTCCGCCTTGCTGTATGGGCTGTGTTATTCTTGGCTGCCATTTGTTTATGTGAGGCTTGAAGCTTGTCCTTGTTTACTTCATTGAAGCAGAGCTGGAGCACATCGACTGCCATTGCTGTTCCTGTGGTAAATTCTTCTCCAGCTTTCAAATCCCCTTTAATGTTCTTCATTTGGCACCTGATTTCATGCCTTTTTCTCATCAACAAGTCTCAGACTATTAATTCCCTACAACTCATAGACATCCAACTTTCATACTGCCAGACAGACTCATGTCATGGAGTTTGCTTTGCCTATGGACTGTCCAGTGCTCCCCCAAGAGTCAGTTCAATTTAACAACATCCTGTATTAATGGTTCACAATAATATGGATCAGACGTTGTCTCAATGCTGGATCTCAACAGGCTGGAGAAATGGGCTGACAAGTACCTTGTGGAGTTCAACAAGGAGAAGGGCTAAGTCCTGCACATGGAGAAGAATAATCCCAGGCACCATTAGATGTTTGGAGCCACCCCCCTGGAAAGCAGCTTGGCAGAAAAGGAGCTAGGGGTCCTGGTGGACACCAAGTTGAATGCAAGACAGCAATGGGCCCTTGCTGCAAAGAAGGCTAATTGTATCCTCAGTAGCCTTAAATAAGGTATTGACAGTAGGTTAAGGGAGGTGGTCCTTCCCCTTTATTCAGCATTGGTGAGGCCACACCTCGAGTGCTGTGTCGAGTGCTGGGCTCCCCAGTACAGAGAGACATGGACATACTGGAGAGAGTCCCACAAAGGCCCACAAGGATGATGAAAGGGACTGGAGTCTCTCTCCTGTGAGGAAAGGCTGAGAGAGCTGGGATTGTTTAGTGGAGGATCATCAATGTGTATAAATACCTGAAGGGAGGGTATGAAGAGGACAGAGACAAGCTCTTTTCAGTGGTGCCCATTGACAGGACCAGAGGCGACGGGCACAAAATGAAACACAGAAGGTTCCCTCTGAACGTCAGGAAAACCTTTTCTCCTGTGAGGGTGACTAAGCACTGGCAGAGGTTGACCAGGGAGGTTGTGGAGTCTTCATCCTTGGAGTTATTCAAAAAACATCTAGATATGGTCCTGGGCAATTTGCTGTAGGTGGCCCTGCTTGAGTAGGGGATTGGACAAGATGATCTCCAACCTCAACCATTCAGTGAGTCTTTGTGAAAAGGAATAATAGCTTATTTCCCTTATATAATCTTTGAACCAATCTAAGTGAAAATGTCAGAATCTGGACATCTTGTCATATTATCGGAAGCTGTAGTGGGAAGGGTGGGATCATTACACTGGGATATTGTGGGTGTTTCAGTCATTGGAAATGAGTATCACATGCAGCTGGGATGAGGACAATCAGTATTGCCAGGTTTTATTGCTAGTTCCACTGCTACTTTGATGGATGAAATAGTTTAACCTCTCCATGCCTTACTCAATCTGCATGAAAAATGCAAACACATTTTATTCCCTTATATAATTACCACTGGGTGAGGCTTATCAATTAATGTCCTTAACATGCCTTGAGATCATTATGTGAAAGGCATCACATGTAGTACTAACATCAATTATTGAAGTGGGTTAGCAGGAGGGAAATATTAAAGACCAATTATGCTCATTATGGGGCTGTACAACTACTTGGCACAAATATTACTTATTACTTAAATATAGCCTATAAAAATGCACGTGTTGCACATATGGATATTGACAAATGCAGTGCCTATTTGAACAGGGCACAGGCTTCTCCAAGCATCAGAATAAGAACCTGAGTCAATAATTAATAATTGGGTTTTTTGACTGAAAAGCCAAAGTCTTTCAAAATCAATGTCTTACAAAATCAATTATAATTATAATTATATTACAAAATCAATCATTAAAGCAGGCTTCCTTACGCAGTCACTTCAGCCACATACTCTTCTTTCCTCTGACCAAAAATTAGTAGCACTGCTTTCAAATAAATTTTTGAGCATTAAATCATTACACATTTTCTTAACTGAATTATAATTCTATTACCAATAAGGCAATTAATTTCAAAATAGCTCAGTCAAGGACAAATTCAGGCTGTGGAAATAGAAAATAACTGGTTGAAGGGAACAAGAGTGAAGCAGCAATGGGTCTTCTGCGTTTGATGGCTTGTACAGGACCAGGCACCTTGGCTAGGTGGAGCATTTGCCAAGAAAAGGACAAAACCAAGAAACAACATAGAAGTGAACAGACCACAGGAGGTAATGTCTGAAGGGGGAGCTCAATGTGGCTTGTAAGGTATTTGAAATACTGCAGCTAAAACTTTTAGAAATGTTCTGTTATGAAGCCAGTTTTGATCACAGCTCTACATTATTGACATTGTATTACTAAATTACTAGCAGTGTAATCTTTACTTTATGATATTCCATTCTGTAAGAATTTAGTTTTTACCAAATTCTGGGTTTTACCATTAGGAGAAAGAGTTTGATGAAATTTGGAAGAGGTAGCATGCAGTTAGGTGCACTTGAAGTTGGAGCTATTGTCAAATGGGCAGTAGAAAAGGGAGATAGGCAGGTTTGGAAGAGTCTGCTAGTATCATACCCTGGTGATCTCTTTCAGAATAACTATCCTGACATTCATTTTGAAAGACTTTGGCTTTTCAGTCAAAACAAAAAAAAAAAAAAAAACAACAAAATAAAACCAAACAAAAAAACACCACAAATTTTTGAGACCCTGTCACAATCCTTCACATGCTTATTCCTTACTTCAGTATTTCTGCTGGGATGGCGAATCACAAAATATTCAATTTTTTAACTCTTGGCAAAACTGTTTCATACATCACAGGAAATAACGCAGATCGAGTTGCCCAGTGCAAAGAGAAGGCAGCAGTCAGAGAGCAACTGAACCATAACGACTTCTAGAGTCTCTTGGCAATGCTCTTACTGAAATGTTACGTAGCAGTTAAGATGATAGCAATGCTTTTATCTATTCCCCCTATGATTACCTAAAAGGAGGACACTGCCCTGCAGCCAAAGCAGCATGCATAAGAGAGGAGAAGTAAGGTCAGCATTTAAAGTTTAGCTGAATGCTTCCAGAATTTCACAAACTACTTGTTCCCATTTCCTGACCTCCTATGTTTACGTATTTTCTGCTCTTGAGACTAGGGCTCTTTTAATATTAATGATCTGCTGCATTAATATAACAATCTTCTAAAGTAGCCATGACACCTTCCAATCCAGAACTAGAGAAAACCAATGAAAAAGAAGGTCTTCAGTCTTAGTAGCCTACATCTAAATAGTCTAAGTGTTATTAAATGCTGCAAACTTTTTCAAAGTCTGTGTGTAGGAGTCTACCGGCTGTGCGCAAATGTACTTTCTTCCACTTTTAGGTCATTCTCTTACAAAGCACTGAATATTTAAGTTCTTTTAGCTAGTTATTTTAATTTTGTCTTAGAACTGTGATGAAATTTTTATTCAAGAAGACTCTTGCATTGCAGACCAATCCCTCTGTGATTAAAGGCCAGCAGAATGTACAATTTTTTCGAGCAATAGAGTGTCTAATGAAGTCATGGCAGTTACAGCTGTTGTAGATTTAACTGAAGAGCTCAAAGAAGTGCAGGTGTTGTTTAAACTAGATTCATGTCCAAAACATGTTATCTTGAAGATGTGAATATTAAATTTTACTCAGCAAATGGGAAGGTATTCAGCCTGAGGCAGCCTGTATGTGCTGTTGTGCAACTGCTCACACAACTCCTGATCAAGTTTTGGCTAACACCCAGCTCATGTTAAGGCCTGATGTATGCTGGGAGCAGCGCCATTAGGTCCAAGTAAGAGCAATACGCAGACAGGACAGAGTGGCCAGGAGGGACTGAAGATCATCATGCAGCCATTATCACCTTCAGCTCGCCGTCTCCTACAGCCATCATACTTTTGGCAATTTCTTCAGAACTGACCAACTTGTGGAAATGTTACAGACCAAATTTCCAAGCTGGAAGGTATAATGACATCAGCTTACCCACAAAGCTTTTCAAGCAAATCCAGCCGTTTTGGACTGCTGAGGCTTTCTTGCTTCCTGGTGTGATACAAGGGAGATTCACACCATGATGGAGGAGGAATAAAGAGCAGTCTCACCATCAGTCAGGTAACTATTTTTCTCATAGGTATGTGAGTTGTGAGTTAAGAGTTGCAAGTTATGAATTAGAGAACTTGTCAGTTAGAAACCTCATGAATTAAGTGATGAATTACTGAATTCACGTGTTAGACTACTGGGTTCAAAGGGGATCGAGCCTTTGTTTGATGTGTTTATTTGTTTTCTTTCCAAATGAGCTCATAAAATAAAGTTTAATTTACAGAATATATTGTCCTGTAACTTTGAGCGATCAAAACAGTCCATGTGTTATAGAGGTTACATGCTTAAAATAAATCCAGAAGTTAACACATCAATTTACGTGTTACTGTAAATTTCGGCAGACTCAGCACTTGATCATACTTAGAACAAGCACATTGGGACTTTATGCAAATCTACTGCAGTTTACAATCTGTATATAAACTATGTTTAATGAGAATGAAGTCAGTCTGTGGACAATTATACTCTGCATATTTCTTGTTTTTCATAATATCTATATTTTAATCTAAATAAGGATTCAAGAAGTTATTAAAAAACCACAATATTTATATAATGTGTTGTGCAATATTGATAATGATTCTTCAAAAATATTTGTGGACACACTGACCATGAAATTAGTTTTATTTTTTGGCATATAAGAGGAGTTAGAGCTGTGAATCTTCTTAGAAAAGTATTCAGGAACTGCTTACAAGTTGCTAAAACATTATACATAAAACCCATTAATTTTTATAATTGTAATTGGGCATATATTTTTTTTAATGTTTCTTTATCTGAGTTCTGCTGTAGAGGTGCAGCCTCATATGATTCAAGACAATTCTCCTTCCTGATCCATCCAGGGAAATCTCTTGGCAATCCCCAGTATTTTGTCATGAGCTGGCGTCATACCCCATCTCACAACCTGCCATCAATAGGATGATGCTGAATCACCACTGCTCACTAATTTGTGTTGTGGTCCTTCTGGCCTAACCCGTGAAGGATGAGAGGCATAACCCTTTAGCTCAGCACATCACTAATTTATACCAGAAACAGCCAAGGCCAGAACTACCATTCAGCCATGGTGCAGCCGGCATGATTGCTGTCAGATGCTTTGTGGCCTGCCTCGGGCAGAGCAGTGTCTCACACTCTGAGCAAGTGTCCTGGTTTCAGCCAGGATGGAGCTAGTTTTGCCTTCAGCAGCTCCTGTGTTTTGGATTTAATATGTGAAACAAGGTGACAGCACGCTGCTGGTGTTCGTTGCTGCCCAACGATCAAGGACATTTTGCAGTTTCCCAGGTTTTGCTGATGTGCAGGTGCAAAAACCTGGGAGGGCACAGCCAGAACAGTTGATCCAAACTGGCCAAAGAGAGTGTTCCATGGCATAGATGGCATGGCCGGGGTAAGGGAGGGTCAGCCATTGTTCTGCGGCTCAGGTTCCTTGTTCGGTTTGTGTTCTGTTCATGTTCCCTTCTTGTTACCTTATTTTTGTCTTATTTCGTTCAGGCCTGTTTGCTTGTCTGCCTGTTCCCTCGTGCTGTCTCTGGAACTTGCT
>KL266058.1:270-13426 GCA_000699545.1 Podiceps cristatus | reverse complement strand
ATGAGGAACAAAATAATTGAGTGTTTCTTAGAGAATGGTGTTGCTAGAGAAATGCACTGTAGCAATTTTTGATAACTTACTTAAATTCACATGCTAAAATAAAATAGCCCCTTAAATAAGCCTGTACTATAGAGGAGGTAATAATACTAGACAATGCCTGAGGAATTGTTTAGTATGTTCAGCAATCAGCTTAATCTGTTAGTAGAAATAATAATCTACATAATACACTGTTCAGTTATGAAAATATATTTCTTTTGTAATAATAAAATAGAAATGTTTTTATTTCATATGTTGGGTTTATAATGTCCGAAAGTTATTTATGTTATACTTTATGAAAATCAGGTGTTGTAACAGAACAGCTCTGATTAAAAATACAGATCTGTCATGGAAGTCTTAAAATTCAATGCTTCTCTTAAGATTTGTTTTCATAGCACCAAAACCACACAGAGACTAAGTGATAAGAAATTTTTAAAAACTATATATGGATTAGAAAATGTGTGAAAATGCTTTGCGTAGTGGGGATGGGCAGACTGACAAGGAAGCTATATTGAACTAAAATGGCAAAGGCTATGAAAAAGAACTTGAGAATGGAATATAGAGGAATTGAGTCTTATTTTTTTTTTTTATGTGGAAAAGGGAAGATTCTTACTCTCTCTTGATTTTATGGTTGGACTCAATGATCTTAAAGGTATCTTCCAACCTAAACAATTCTATGATTCTATGCTGAAGATTATTGTTATTACCTGAATAGAGAATAACTAGCTGGCACAGTTTTTCTACTAGTCACAACTGGAATCAGGAGTGCTGTTGGCTGATTATAATTGCAAGTATTTTATGGAACCAAACGAAGTACAGAGATGCAAAGGGATTCCTTAAGAGACATCCTGGGAGTAATCACACACACATACAAACACACGAACCAAAATTTGCTGTGTCTAGATTTTCTTTGTTTCTGTCTTATTCTTCCTTAAGTTCCTTTGTAGATAAAAGTAAATAAATCTAGGATGGATATCTAATCTGTTTATGGCTATGATGGATTATTAGCAAGAGTAGTAAAATTCATCTTCATGCAGGAGATCACTGAGCTATGAACAATTTAAGAGATAATTTAGTGCCCTAATCTGTCTGCTGCAGTTAATACATAACTGTAAGTGGGATTTCTGATAAAGGAGCAGAACAAATCCCCTTCACTTCTGAAAGAATGTTCATTACTGACAGGAAAGAAGGAAGGAAGAAAGGGAGAAGCAGAACAAAACATAAACCTAACACACTGAAGATCCTTTAATTATCAAAGGATTGGTGACTTGTTTTAAATTTGTCAGTGAGTAAATAATGAGTTTTGTCTCTAAAAGACAGTGTTGGGTTTGGAGGATATAAGGGAATAAATTCAAGAGAATTGATTGGTTAGTCTGTCCTTAGCTGTTACGATAAAGTGAGCAATTACCACATGCCCTTTCCCTCTCTTTCATCTGTGGCACAGAATAATATTATCTGTAATAGCTCTGTGATTTAATCATGGTGAAAAAGCAAAGAAACCATCATTTTGTTAAATTATTTAAATTATGTTAAATTCACATATGTTATAAAAAAAGGATAGATTGAAATGTGGCTCATTGTTTCACTGACAATACTTTTATTTCTTGCTTTTAAGTTAATACATGTAGGTGTTTGTGGAGTTTAATTCTCCCTAGGATGATGTTTTTCAAACCTTGCCATTTACCTAAGTAATAATTGTTTTCATTCGCTGCTGAATGCAACTATAGGAAAAAAGGCAGATGAGACTACTGACCCGTAACCAGCTATACTGGCATTTTAAACCTTTTGTTTTCCAATTAGGCTATCCTGATCATCCATGTATGTCTTCTTAAGTTGCTGTGCACAGCTGAAGTCAAGGACAGATGGTCCAATGGCTGATTGTAGGTTTGATTATCCACTGTACAAGGGGTTTCTTATGCACAAGAAATTCATTACTTTACATCTATCATGCATTCCTCATCACATTTTCAGAGGTAGCCAGGGTACTTTTTAGTCCTCAATGGCATCTATACAACATGCAGGAAAGGAGACAGAAGAGAATTTTAAAAACATGTAACAAGTTAACTTACTTCTGCAGTCCTTAGAAGGAAATTTCTTTGGCATGTATCATTGTTTTGCACAAATACAAACTTAATAACCTTAGTGAACTGAAATAAATAAGCAAGTATGTTAAATTATAAATCATACATAACATTGTTCCCTCTACATCTCCAACGGGTTTTTTTTCATCTCATGCAAATCAAACAATGTACATAGCATCACAATCTCTGAATTTTAAAAATCAAGTTTCCTCAGCATGATGAAAACTGACAGTCATAAAATTTTGAACAGTACACAGGCATTTGTACATAGTTATCTTTTTGTCTTTGTAATAAATATGACCAGAGGAAATAAAGATTCAAAGTCTGTTATTTGTAGGTGGTTTCTGAGCCGCTGGTATTGAGAATTCATAAGCCAAGCAAAATTCCTTGAAGTCCATAAACCAGTTTGTTCGCAACAAATGTGAGGAAAATCTGGGCCTTCCTTCTTCCGGTGAGGTTACCATCAGAGAGCTTGCTTGGATTGCAGTTTGCCTACCTCAAAAGAGATCAAGCTCTTGTGCATGGAAATGAGATGGGTTTGTACTTAACCTGTCAACCTGCTACAGCCAATTATGCTTGTGCATGCATCTGCTAGATATTGTAACTTTACAATTTCCTAAATAATGTTTTGTGTACATCCAGACTAGTTCAGACTATTTCCTGTCGAAGGCATGATGTGATCTAGAATTGTTGTTTGCTTAAGCTCCCCGGGTAGGCAATCCCCTAGGTGTGCCACGAGGCTGGGTATGCCTGCGCTCGCACGCTTGGGAGCACTCAGCTACCAACCAACCAAAGTATGGCAACTTTTCTTTAGGGCACGAGTGAAGGCAGAGGTTTTAGTACCTCCCTTTTATGTAACATCTTAGAGATTAGAACTCTTTCCAGTGGATTCAAATCAGAGAGAAATGCAAATGGTATCTTCTCCCCCTCTACAGAGTTCAAAGCAGAACTCAGTCTTATCTGTCAGGATCCTGAGATACATCAAGGATAACCATATATGCATTGATGAGATATTTATATGTATTTGTGAATGTTGCAAGACCGGCAAGCTGGTATGGACTTTGTTCTGCTGTTGTCAGAAGGTCTTGATTCAATGTTGATTTGTCAAACAAAGAGTCTTTTCAGTTATAAAATAGGAAAAAATGCATACTTAATTTCTAAATGTACTAATTCTGAAATAACAGTCCACCAAATAAATGCAAAATGAGTTTTCAATCATATATAAAAAGTAGATTTTTTTCTTACATGTGACAATATAGCTGATAAAAAATAATCACTATTATAATTAAGACAGCCAAAATAAATGAGCAGCTTTACAATATTTGCAGTTATGAATGTTGTTCTGATATACATAGCTAGTTACATTAGAGTTTTAGGTTTTTGGTTTCATTTTGTGGATTTTTTTTTTTTTAAAGATTAAAAATACTGAAGGTAAAATATAATTACTAATTAGCTCAAGACAATTTTTGAAGTGTACCAAGTCGTGTGCTTCATTTAGGTATAGTTCTCTCACAGCCTTTTGATCTGCATGCATACAGGGATGTGTACTTTTAGACAAGCTTCCTGTTCTTTGCTAATACAATTAATGACCTGAAAAGCTTTTAAAAGCTAGGTTAAGTTTATGCTTAGAATAACAGCATATAGAAAATGTGTTGAATAGCAGTGTCTAAATACAGAATTGTAGTTCACAAGAAACTGTCCAATTAACATACATTTTTAGACTGGCCCGATTGTACTTGATTATAACTTCTTTTATGTATTTTAACCTTTATGTGCATGTAAAAGACAAATATTGAAAAAGGTAAATAAAAGACAACAGATCATTTAGAAAAGAAAGGTGCTTTTCTTAATATACCTTGCTTCTTGCAAAATTATTCTGGAAATTAAAGTCTTATATACACAGAAACACAAACTGCAAGTTTGTTTTATGTTTGTCAAGAGTAACCAAGCTTACCTCTTCAGTCCCTTTTATAGGAAGAGGCCAACTTGAAGGTACACGGCTTTTCTCAGGGAGTGAGTCAGGGGGAGGCTTTAGGATGAGCAAATATTAACTTCTTTAGTTTTATGCTTTTTTGAGACCACCATTGAAAAATGTATCACTGTCACTATCAGGAAACACAGATTTCTAACACCAAAGTGGTTTTGGTTTTGTGCAAATGAAGAGTATTAGACCTGGCACTACTTTATCAGAGTTCAGAAAATAGGATTGTCAGCTTAACCAGGATGAGTGGCCAGGAGCTGATTACCTGGAATGCATTTAATAGCATTTAAATTCTGTTTTATCAAGAGCTTTGAAACCTTATGATGGATTATAGGGACAGCCGTATGCTGATTTGGTGTGAGGTTCTTTAAAATATTCCATTAGTACTATGACCAGAATTAGAGCTATACAGAGAAAACTAAAGCTGTAGTAGTAGCTTTTGGCACTATTTTTGTGCACCACTCACAAAGTGGAACTCTTGCAAACTGGTACATCAGTGGTTCTAGCTCACTGAAGTTCTAGCTTACTTATCAAATACTTGTGACAATTTATTATGTCAGATATCTTTTACATTGTAGGAATCTATAATGAAAATAAAACAATTTTGTCCTTAGACTGTGTGACTTCTAATGGAGGAGCTCTGTCTGAGAAATGAGACATTCTGAAATGGGACTGTAACTGAGAATTCTACGTTTCCTACCAACCCACTCTCTAACCCTACATACCGTTGTTTCTCTAACATGGAGGACCAGAAGAGCACCTCTCCTCATTGGCCTGTCACTTGGGTTAGGAAGTTCCACAACTTCCAAAGTTAGGAACTATGCAGGAACCCCCTGGGTTGCTTATGCCCTGATGTGTTGTCTCTCCAGCAGATAATGGAGTGAAGTCCCCCATGAGGACCAGGACCTGTGAATGTGAGGTTGTTCCTAGCTGCCTGTGGAGGACCTCATCCTATTGTTCATCCTGGTCGGGCAGCCTATAGCAGACACCAGCATCGATGTTGGCTTTGCTTGTCTTCTCTTTAATCCTCACCCGTAAGCTCTCAGTGGGCTCATCATCCATCTCCAGGCAGAGCTCCATGTATTCCAGCTGTTCTCTCTCAGTATGTTAAGCATCCTTCCCTGCTTCCTGCCTCCCCCACCCCCCATCAAAGAGCTGAATGTCAGTGAAGTAATGTCTCAGGAAACATTGGCATATTGATAGAAGACTCTTACTAAAAAGACCTATTACTTCTTTTGGCCAGTAAGTCAGACAAGTTGATATATATTTTAAAAGGTGCGGCTAATCCATCATACAAGGAGTAAAGCTAGAATAATTTCTTCAGTTCGTAAGCATTTTGTAAGCTGTTAAGGGCTTGGAGTTTGGGGAAAGGAGGTGGTAGTTACACGGGTTTGACTATATATCTAGCAAGCCTCAGAATCTAAAGGAAATACCAGCCTGCTTTTTATGTATTTCTAAACTTTATACATGTGAGTCCAAAGAACAACCTTTTGGCTGAATGGCTTTTTGCTTTAATATCTGAAGTACGAGTAGAATCATAGGATAAAGTCTGGAAAAGCTTTGTTATCTTAGAAGTGTTGCTAATGCTTTTTGACTGTCACTCCTTTTTGGATCAGATTGTCAGAAAAAATGCAATTTTCAGCACTATATATGAACCACGTGGAGGGTGTTTTTTCTGTTTGGTTGGGGTTTTTTAATAAGAAGCCTTTGGAGTAGCCATACATACCTTGTCTTTCAAATTCTGCTTTAGAAGGCTGCAATTCCCTGCAAATTAAACCAGTGGATATTAGTGTAGAAAGGGTTGGCAGTTGCGGATTAGAGTCTTTATTTCACCTGGACCAGGGAAATGAAGATTGATTTTCCTGGCATGCATGAGGCAGTGGTCAGTGCTGGGAGCTGCTTATTCAATTAGAGAGGCAGTTAGTCATGAAAATCAAGCTATTTATGGTTTCTAGAGACACTTCTCTCCACCAAAGGAAGAGTGTTAGAGGCCTCTGTGTATCCTTCTTTTCCCCACCTGCAGTACCCAGGGGTGTGTACTAGGTCACTACAGGTTTTTACAGCTGTGTTAGGCAGGAGGGAGAGAATGCCAGTGGGTTTAAGAACAGCCTAAAGAAATGTGGTCCCACACACAAAAGACAAAAGACATCTTCTGATGGGAAGCTGGGATGAGACACATGCATCCCTGTTCTTACTAAAATCTATGGCTTCTGCAAAACCTTGTAAGACCCAGTGCATTCTTGCAGAAAATGAATTCTGCCTGATTGTCTAAGAAGCTGCCTTAACTTGTCTCTGAACCAAAACCAACGCCAAAAGCCTGTTAGGATAAGAGGAAAGAGAGGTGAAAGGAGAACTCAAGATAAATTACTTACAAACTGCTTTTGGTCATTGTGTGTTAAGGATACTTAAGCTCTGTTCCTTGCTCTGTCAAAAAGTCCATTTGAACTCTTGGACAAAATACTTTTCTTTGTGCCTCAGTTTACCAAGTAAAATTGGAGATTCTGTTACTCTATTTTACCTTTTTAAAAATCGTGTTTTATTTATATCATTCTTCACATGCATTCACTGTACAGCTGCCTGAGAGGAGTAGGTCACTCACTGTTAAGTGGATGCAAATAATAATAGAATACCATTTGAAAATGTTAATGGTTTGATGTTGTAAACCTATGAATCTCTTTTGCAAAATTTTATGAGGATAGAATAATGAGAATTTAGATAAAGTCAATGGGACAGAGAGTAGTATAACATTAGGTATGTTTCAGAAAGTATTACCTATTTAAACATTGTTGGTATACTAAAATTTAGATTTGTGACAGTTTGATGAGAATTAGAAGGCTAATTAGAAGGGATTTTTTACTAGCTTTGTCAAATGAGAGGGAGTTGTAAAGGATGAGTAGGCAGTATTCAGGTTTTCAGTCTACCCAAACCACAGTTTTCCAACGCTAACCCTAAACTCAACCTCACCCTTGATGTCTAAAAGAAGTGCATATTTTGGAGCAAAGAATGCCTAACACTTTTACCTAGTCTTTCCCATTTATACTCAGAAGCAGTGTGATTGCTTGAACTGTTTCTTTTGTGTTTTGGAGACTGAAGAGAAATGCCTAATCTCTGCCTAGCTTCTGCTGAAGGTTTAACACAGAAATGATATTAATTCATTCAGAGTACATCGGGTTCAATGCAAGACTCACCACTTAACATTTCAGAACTCTAAGTGCATGGGGGGCAGGGAGAAGACCTATTTCAAAATGTGTTGATAATGTGAGTTCTTGTTCAACCTGGAGTAATTTTATGTTTCCTCTTTCCTGGTTACTGCTTTGAGCCCAGACAGCCAGATGCATACCAGCATCAGGATGCTTCACAGACAGTTTAAGCATGGCTAAGTTACAGTCAAGAGTGAAACAGAAGGTCAAATGGAGTTAAAAGAGGAGACAGCCTCTTTTTCCAGTGGTGGTTGTGTTCACTTTTTCGTCAAGTGAAAAAGCTTACATGACCCTTTGAACAAGAACAGGAACAATTGTTGTATTTTGGTATCTGCTTCCCTGTCTGAAGTAAGAGAAATATTTTCATACAACCTTTTAGGTTGGAAAAGACCCTTAAGATCCTAGAGTCAAGTCCACCACTTAACCATGTCCCTAAGCGCCACATTCATTACACGTTACATTAAAGGGAATAGTTACTCATTCAGACGAAAAGTTTGGGAACACAGACAAGACCTTAAAGGTATGCATGTGAAAGTGGGTGATGCTCCACTGGTGTAAGTTGAGTTGCTTTATCTGTTGAATTAGAATCTAATTTTATGGTACGTTATGTGTCTGCCTAGAGTCTCATATAATGATCAATTGCAGAAATTATTAAAGAAGGGGGCAACAGTGTTTTAACAGTAGTCCTACTATGGTAGTGAAATGAGATCTGTATTTTTAAGACACTATTCTGTTAGATACCATTAATAAAACTACTGCTGTCTACCAAAGAAATAAATGCTTTTTATTCTAGTTGGTCCTGACTAGGTCTTATTTGGAGTACTGTATTTCTTAATATAGCAATTTAAAATGACAAATTGAAGCTTAAATGACAGTTCAGAAAATAAAGTGTACGAGGAAGCCTACAAGTGCAGATCTGTATACAGCCATCATAAAAGAAAACAGAAGGGAGAAAGAAAATTGATGCTATAGAGAATGGGAAATATTTATAAATTGGGCAAGTTGTTTGTATAAATCTAGCAGTTATTTGATAGTAGGAGCAGAGAAAGTAGGCAGTTATGGAAAGTAAGAGAGAAAATATTAACAGAGAAATGTATGAAAATGCTTAGTCTGTAGAATGAACCAAGCATTTTCTACAGCTGCTTTTGCTAGGGAAGATACTCTGTTGAGGCAACCACCACCAAAGATTGATAAATAAACGGAGACAATTTTTTTTTTATTCATGTTTCATTAATGGGTTTGTTATCAGTATGATTGTTCAAGTAATGCTGCAACATAAGCCTAGGCATTCAAGTATGTATTATCCCCTGGTAAAGTAGTAAAAATACTACTTTGAAGTAAAAATAAGAATTTGTATGGTTCTTAAGATACTGTTCTTCCATCGACTATACTGATTGTCAATTTCACTTTAAGGATAGTTAAAAGTTTCGCATTTACTGCTGCAGTGTCATGACTGTAGGTGCCAAAGAGGTTTCCTTTGTCAGAGGACTGATAATTTCTGGAAACACATTTTGCAGTCACTCACTTGTGCCTTAGTGATTTTTGAAACATTAGTAGGTAAGCAAAAATGTTGACATCATCTAGTATCAGAGATAATTTATTGGTTAGTTAATACCACGCCTTTAAAGTTCCCTGAAGTAACGGTCTATTTGGGGACTGGCATCTGTTTTGCATGCAATAAACCACCTATACTTTGGCAACCTGTTAATCTATTTAAATGCAGGTAGAAAAAGGATGTGAATCAGTAAATTTCATGTCAGGTTTGTCTTTGAATGCTCTCTTTTCATTCATGTTATGCAGATTAAGTCGATTAGTGGTATTTTTTTTTTCTTTTTAAATGTAATGGTTAGGGTGATGAACATCATTTAACATAAGAAATACTTAATCTGCCCATCTTGGTTGTGATTTTACAGGCTAAGGAGGAGTGATTTATGTTAGAAGACTACAGATTAAGCAAATAGAACCTCAAGAGACACTTCTGAGAATCATGTGTGAGATCTTTCAGAGTGAACATTCAATCAGTTCTCTAGAGTTAGGTGTGCAAGGTCTAAATTACTACAGGAGCCACGGTTTTGGGTTTTCTTTTGAAAAGCTTTTTTCCCTGATGGTTACCATTATTAAAATATTGTGGCCTTTTCTGAGAGGTCAGTCTTGGTTCTTAAATACATCTTTTGTTTGACTAGCTACAATGTACTTTATGTTTGAAATTACTATTGTCCTGCTAGATTAATTGCTGACATTTTTCTAATTAAAAGCATTTGGGCGCCAGGATTAGCTGTCCCCTTATTGCACTTTGGGATATAAAAAGATCCAGATTATATATAGAAGCAAGTGCTTTAATGATGACAAATCTAGGAAAAAACCCCTCAAAAACAGATAAATCCAGAAGTTTCAAATCTTTTGTGTATTTCAACATAGATACTAAATTAATTTCTGTATCTCCCAAGCATTTTTTAGATTTGCCCAGACAGAATGTTCATCAAATCTAGGTGCAATTTATGCATAGGTATCTCTGTATTTGTACAGCAACGCTCTTTCCCATAATGCTTTTGCACATCAAGTTCTTTCAAGCTCAAGATATTCCAGAGAGAAGATATTTAGTGAAAGAAATGGCTATGAAAGAAATATAAAGTCTAAGTGAAATTATGCATAAAGTAAAAAATTTAGATATAAAAATCAGTAGAGTGGATTTGTTCACCAGAGAGTGCAAGCAAAATGTAGAAGAAATCTTCCTAGTCCAGAGGAAAGTCAAAAGATTTATATTGTTACTTATAAGAACATCCAGGTTATGTGTTACAAATATTAAGGATGGTTATGAAATTAAGTACAAAGTCTGTGTAAATAAGCTTTTACACTTTATGTTTCTGCTCCAGATAGGAAAGGTGTAAGTGGAGAAAAAGTAGTTTAATTAGAAATCAAAGGTGTATAAATAGAAATATAATGACCTATAACTCTCATTTGCATGAAGTTTGCTGAGAAGGGAGGGGAAAAAGAAAAAGGGACAAAAGAAATTACTAATATATTGCTTTCCTTAACTGAATTCCATGTGCTCTACTTGATCTCGTGGATGTTCAAATATATACCAAGATTTCTATTTGAGTTATATAAATGTCTAGAAATTTCCCGTTAAGTTACTGAGTCTTTCTGCTCTTAGAAGTTGATACTCCTAAAATTGCTTACATTTAATCAACATGTTCAATATAATAGTGAATGTAAATCTATAAGCTTCATAATTTGTGAAAAAAGCAGGATGTATGGTGAACTAAGATTTTCATAGGAAATCCTGTCAGAAAATCAGGTAAATTTTGAAAAGGCAAACCAGGATGAGCAGGTGTGTTAACATATTTGTACATCTGAACGAAGGCTTTAGTAAGAAGGACAAAAGTTCATGCACTAGCCAAAAAAAAAAAAAAAAAGGAAAAAAAAAAAACCCACAAAACAAACCCAAAACATTAGCAAGTAGCAAGCATCCTTTGAAGAAATGTTTGGGAGAAATGCATCACTTAGAAACTGCAACCTCTGATGTTTGTATACTATGGCCACTTTCAGGGGACTTGGAAACATAATATTCCAGGCAAGAATCTGATACTTTCTCTGGATTTGTCTGGGACCAGTTCCTCCTCCGGTGTCCAGACTGGAGGGACTATTTTTGGGAAACGGGTGTCTGTCTTTTCATGGCTGCAGCACAAAATTGCTTTAAGAAATTTTGTGAGAGAGATGTATATATAAGCGTATATATCTGTTTAATTCCTAGATAAGGTAAAAAACTAAACAAGTGCAGACAGTAATGTATACTCTTCTTGAGGGTTTTTTTTTTTTCCCTGCTTGACTGTTCTTGACTTTTCTGCTTGATTTTCTGTTACAAAAATGAGGATGGAGCAGTAGTAGACAAAATCTTGATAAACTTCTGTGAAAAAATCTGCTATATGCAGCTAGTGCACCTGTATGATTAAGTTCTTTATGAAGAACTATGTTCTTGAAGCAATACCAGTGACACCTTCCATAATGTATAACCTAGAAAAGAGGCATAGACTGATAGTTTGTGTTTGGGTGAACTAATGATATATTAAACTACTAAATGTAAAATTACTTTAGAAAGTTCTATGATGTTTTAAAGATTAGATCATTACAATTTGAAAATAAAGCTAGATATCTTGAAATTTTGTGCAAGATGAAATAGATTTATGAATGTGAGACCATGAATTTGAGATCCCAGGCTATGAAGAAGTCCTTAAACTGAGATGCGTTTCCCCTTTGAATTATTAGTGCTTATATTTTTGTTAATCTACCTATGAGGCTATTAAAGAGTTGGATGATGAAGTGAAAAGATTATTTTAGAAATTAGTTTAATTTGACCCATTATTGCAAATATTACAGGACAACCAGGCGATCAGGCCCAGTCAGCATGGGTTTATGAAAGGCAGGTCCTGCTTGACCAACCTGATCTCCTTTGACAAGGTGACCCACTTAGTGGATGAGGATGTTGTCTACCTGGACTTTAGCAAAGCCTTTAACACCATTTCCCACAGCATCCTGCTGGTGAAACTGACTGCTCGTGGCTTGCGCAGGCGTACTCTGCGTTGTCTGGGTGGCTGAACCCAAAGATTTGTGGTGAATGGAGTTAAATCCAGCTGGTGAATTGTCACAAGTGGTGTTCCCCAGGGCTCTGTATTAGGCCCAGTTCTGTTTAATAACTTTATCAATGATTTGGATGAGGGGATTGCGTGCACCCTCAGTAAGTTTGCAGATGACACCAAGTAGGCCGGGAGTGTTGATCTGCTTGAGGGCAGGAAGGCTCTGCAAAGGGACCTGGACAGGCTGGGTCGATGAGCTGAGGCCAATTGCATGAGGTTCAACAAGGCCAAGTGCCGGGTCCTGCACTCGGGTTACAACAACCCCCGGCAACGCTACAGGCTTGGGGAGAAGCGGCTGGAAAGCTGCCAGGCAGAAAAGGACCAGGGGGTGCTGGTCGACAGCTGCTGAACATGAGTCAGCAGTGTGCCCAGGTGGCCAAGAAGGCCAATGGCATCCTGGCTTGTGTGAGAAACAGTGTGGCCTGCAGAACAAGGGAAGTGGTTGTCCCCCTGTACTCAGCACTAGTGAGGCTGCACCTCCGAATACTGTGTTCCATTTCAGGCCCCTCACTACGAGACAGACACTGAGGTGCTGGAGGGTGCCCAGAGAAGGACAGTGAAGCTGGTGAAGGGTCTGGAGCACAAGTGCTGTGAGGAGCGGCTGAGGGAGCTGGGGGTGTTTAGGCTGGAGAAAAGGAGGCTGAGGGGAGACCTTGTCGCTCTCTACAGCTGCCTGAAAGGAGGTTGTAGCGAGATGGGTGTGGGTCTCTTCTCCCAAGTAACAGGCGAGAGGACAAGAGGGATCAGCTTCAAGTTGCGTGAGGGGAGGTTTCGATTGGATGATTAGGAAACATTTCATCACCAAATGGGTTGTCAAGCACTGGAACAGGCTGCCCAGGGAAGTGGTTGAGTTGCCATCCCTGGAGGCATTTAAAAGATGTGTAGATGCAGAGCTTAGGGACATGGCTTAGTGGTGGACTTGACAGTGCTACCTTAATGGTTGGACTCCATGATCTTAAAGGTCTCTTCCAACCTTAATGTTTCTATGATTCTACGATTAATTAAAAAAAACGTCAAATTCTAACAAAGTGCTTTGGAGTTATTTTGAAGCCTCAGTTCTGTGCTCTTTCATGTAATTCTGCATAGATCAAGAACTAAAGACCCTGTAATTGAAAATGTGAGTGTCCTGATTTTGACCAGGACAGAGCTAGATTTGTCTCCAGCAGCTCCTGTGTTTTGGATTTAATATGTGAAGAATGGTGACAGTGCGCTGCTGTTGTTGGT